>CANHQG010000674.1:0-38000 GCA_947462335.1 Harmothoe impar
AGGGAGGGAAGAGCAGGAAGGCGTGTGCGGAGGGAGAAGGGCAGGCAGGGATCGAGGCAGATAGAGAGGGAGTGGTGAGGAAGGGTAGGAAGAAGGGGGTGTGGGTGGAAGAAAGAGGACAGGGATGGACATCGGAGGGACAAAAAATCGAAAACAATAACCATATCACCTATTTTGGGGACCCTATTCAAGATCCCCCCGCCCCCACCCTCAAACCCTGTCACTATTTTTGGCCAAATTATTCTCCAGAAATATATGAATCAAGTCATGACACTAAACCCAAAGACCTCCCCCCCCCCCAGAAAAAAAGAAGAAAAAAAGAGCCGTCATTTGTAACAAACAATAACAATGTTAACCTGGAGGACGTTGTAAGCACGTGACCAGGTACCACGTGACATAGCGTCCTGCGGCCACGTGGTACCACAGTACACCACCAGGTGTGGCGGCTACTGTAAGGTCAATACAAGGTCAATACAAGGTCACGGCAGGTCAGGCCCGGGGCGGGAGGAGGTCATCAGAGGAGGTCCCTCAGTGACATGTTAGTCCTTGCCGCTACATGTCTACCTGTCAGCCGCACACTCTGTACACTGCCGCTACAACCACCAACACGTCCATGCCGAGCCCCCCCCCCCCCCTCCATCAATGGGTGTACTCAGTATAGGAATGGGTACCAATATCTATTTATAATAAAAGTACTGACTTAGTGATTGTTCTACCCTGTAAGCCACTACCGGTATATTGCAAAAAAACACAAACAACATTACATTGAGTTAACATATATTCAATGGTGAAGGGGTTAAATGGGAGAGGCCTCCTAACAGTGGGCTGTCATCTGACTTCCCAGAAAATAGGGGGCTGTAAAAATAATACACATTTTCAAGGAGCTGTCAAATAACAAGTAGTCATAATGACAAACTACTGGAAATATAAATATTTTGTTCAAAATTGGATAACAATTTTCAGGGTCGGCTCTGTTTTGCTAGGTAGGGTCAAAAATTAACTCACAAACTTCAGCGCCAACTCGTCGCCAACAGCGTTGACTCACAGACTATCAAATCGACACTGAAATAGCTCACAAATTACTAAAATTGGATTAAAATTTCTAGGGTCGGCCTTGTTTTGCTAGGTAGGGTCGGGTAACCTGAAACACACCTTTTATTTGGCCTATAATCATATCGAGGTTGCCCTCTCGTTTTACTCTTGTAAAAACGTTATAAAACAGTTATCTGACCTTACACCTCAGATATTCTGACCATATGTGGCACCCTTTACTTTGTTGGGATATATAGGTTAAACTATATATGTTATACTCATATATTACTCCACTGGTCTCATTGACAGGGACAGACAAGCCAATGTTTTTCTTTTAAAAGTTCTAACATGGATGGCACAGGGCTATATATAATGATCACACTTGACATGTGTATATATGGATTCTGTAACGAACATGGGCCATCACGGGCGGGAGGGACTAGAAATCTGCTGTGCGAGTGTAGGTGTGACCTATATACTATACGAGGGTGTGTCACAGCTTGACGCCTCTCTCCTGTGAAGCACTGTTTTGTTAGGAATGCTAGTAATCTACTTTAATCTGCATGCAATAAAGAGGGCAATTCGTTGAAGCATACCGAATTGCTATTCCCCTGTGCATTGTTGGATGAATATCTTTGTTATAGTTCAGAAATCATGAATTTTGTGTTTGTCCACCCTCTCGTATGTGTTTACGTTTTCTGCGGTCCTCAAAACACGTGGATTCTGCAAAGGATCATGGGATTACTGTGGCCTTGTATGACCACTTGGCACCAGGGATCACCCACCTCGTGAAACGTTCACTTTGACTCAGACCACACAGGAAAACTATGGCAGCATACTGGTAAGTCTTTACTCCATTTCTATTCAATCTTCACAAGCTATAGACTCCGATAAACTACTCAGGGTTTCCCTGCCAACACTATCTATGGTGGGTAGTGTTAACAAAGTGTTAACATGTGCATACGATGAAGGGATTCCCTTGACCTCATTTTATTGTAGGGGCCCCATTTGGGGGTTTGCTAAACTACCATGTAGTTAATATTGCCGCCATGTAGGCGTGCCGTGTAATGTGGGTGCAGATGGGTGAAAAGTGACGTAGTAGCGACCTAGGCCCTTCCACAGCATAAATATTATATAGGCTATTATATTAAAACGACTTTCCACATCATTCAAACATAAATACAGTTATACTAGTGGGGGCACAGAGGGTCCCCCCCCCCCCCCAGGTCAGAAAGTCACCGAAAATAAAGGTTCCAGGTCAGAAAGTCACTTATATTATAGTTTTCTATAGTCGCCAGGTTGCTTATATCATTGTACCAGATTGTCAGGTCCCCTTGAAAACAATATAGATGTAGGCCTAGGGGTGGGGGGGGGGGCTTAAGCCCCCCCCCTCCCCCCCAGTCCAAGGCAAGGGGCATGGGGCTGGGCATCATATTCCTTTTAATACCTCGAGTATAAATATTTATCTGTGTTTTTTAGTGTAAGGGAGGAGTGGTCATGGGGGGGGTCGACCCCTCGGGCGGGGGGGGGGGGGGGGGGGGGGCAACATAATTACGACCCATCAGGCGGGGAGAGAGTCAAAATAATTTCACCCCTATTCAATGAAAAAGCCAAAACCAAAAATAACCATAGATTCAGCTTACACAGGTTACCATAAAACGTTGTGTATAAACCCCGGCTAGTGCGCAAATCACATCGCTGGTGCGGCTTATAGGATCTGGACACAGTGGGGTGCCTCTACATGGGTAAAATTGGACACGTGCGACAGGGCGACACGGCCCTTTTAAAATCCAACACGTGCGACCACACGGCACTTTTAAAATTCGACGGACACAGGCATGTGTATAAGGCCCTAGTATACTTTATATATATAAAATTCAACTTTGAACAATTAATGGCCTTTATCGTCTTGATGCATGAATACAGCCCTGACAAGTCTACTCCCCAGGGTGACATTCATGCATCATGACGACCCTTCATGAGTGTATCGACCCCCGTAGGATGGCCATGATGCTTGGTAACCCGTGCTGCATTTATGCACCAGGCTGAGAAAGCTCCTTAAGGCACTATGCGGTCCTTAAAGAGTCAAAACAAAATTGACCAACGCAAAACCCTCCCGCTCTCCATGTAGAAGAGGAACAATAGTGTGTGATAAAGCTGACTAGCCTAGGTGAGGGTGGTGGCGTGGGGGTGGGGATTAGCGCAACAATTATCTTAGTAGGTAGGGGCACAAGACACTGTAACCCCCTGCCCCCAACATACACACCTAGATTTTACATTGTACATCATACATGTATTAGCATTACTTGGGGAATTGGAGAATACACATGCACTACGTCATGGCCAGCCCACCAGGGGAACCATAACATAGTGCTCACATCTCAGTCAGAAGATATAAGTTTTCTGGGCAATGTATTTATATGTAAAGTCTTATATCCTATTCCGCTCCATATTTATTTATACTGATAGATGAACGCTTTGAAATAGGCTTAGAATTTAGATTACTACCTCCATGCAGAATTTGCATGATATACCTACCTTATCATTGACCTACCATTGAGTCTCTCTAATACGGCCACTTTTGGAAAGTCCCAAGGGCACAGCATTAGAGGGAGTTGACTGTACTTTGAGGTTCATTTTTATTTCTTAGTTATACATAGTATTTCAGGGCATATGAAAGAACTATATTTTAAACGATTCTGAAACTATAGAGCAAATAATAAGTGTAGTATTGTCTGTATAAATGTATTAGTCCACATAATAACCACCTATTAAGTGCATGACCTACTGATAAGAGGCCCCTTGGCCATTTGCAGTGTGGGAATGGGCCTGATGTATTATGACCAAAAGTGTTTAGTAGGGTTAAATGGTTCCGATTTTCCACAGTGATTTACGGTACACATTGGATAATATTTTTACTACTGTAAAGGAAATTCAAGGTTTATGTTAACAGTAATAGTATGGGCTTAACTAACCACCACTAATAACATGTACTCTTTTTCGTTTCAGGCTACTAAAAAACCTACAGCAAGGTATAGGCTGTGGTCATGTAGCTACCGAAAATGTCTATGCAAGTTTCAAGAGGGACACTCTGACCAAGACTGCCTATAACACTTTCTGCAAGGAAATCTCCAAAGCATTCCCCCAATCAGAGTCTATATTAAAGCAAAGGAAGCACAATCGGTATAGGGCCAGACAAGGTGGGAACTATTTCTGGAATTTTTTCATAACTCTCAATTAGAACATTGGCACTTATCTCATAAATTTAGCATAAATTTAGAGAATGACCGTTCAGTACTCTGGTATTGGTATTTTTCAGTGCCGCTGTATTCATAGATATCTAGTTCGAACCCAGACACTATTTTAAAATAATGATATAGGTCTAAATGTTACACATAATTATCTTTATAACATTCTAGTATGGCCCTAGACCTCTAAATTCAACACGGCAACATGGGCCTTTTTGGGGCTTCGTGACATGGGACATGATGAATAACATTAATAGATAGTGACATGGGACGTGGGACATTTCTTAAAATCAACATGATGACATGGCCATATCTTAAGATCAACATGGGACATCAGCATTTCTTAAGATCCACATGGGACATGGTGACCCCCCATCAAGGGCCCCTCTAGTATTCAATATAGATTGATCCATGTATAATAATGCAAACCACTCATCTGCGCCCTTTTTATGGACACTTTCAGGCCTCATGTGGACTCAGGACACTTTAATCACCAAGCAGTCTGTCCATGGCACTCTAGAATCGATAGGTTTCAGCCACACAGCTGAAGATACTTATGTCATGGAATCAACATGGAGTTGTAAGGTCTTCAATGACGTCAGAAAGCTATCTTTATATGAAGAGGGTTCCATTCAGGTGAGTTTATTCTTTCAAGCATCAACAATTCGTAGCCTCCATGCCCAGTTACATAACAATACTGTGCTGGCCACTGGTGTTATTCCAAATTCTCCTCCAGTATGGCCACCTGCAGAAATTGGGTCCGTACCTTTGTACTCATCTCATCCAAGTGAATATAGCTATTAATATCAACAATGCATTTATATTAATGCTGGGCAACCTAGGATGTCTTTTCCTAAATTATTGTTACAATACAAAATTAATTATCTTGCCAATTTCATGTTAAAATATAGGATGTCACCTATGTACATTCTAAACCAGAATTCCCAGAAACCAGTATGTTTACAAAAATACTAGTCTTCATCCGGAATCCTAAGATAGAAACTCACATCCATAACATATCACCAGTGTTTTCTTATGATATCTTATGAAGCAATAGCCCTCAATATTTCTTTAAATCAATGCTTTGACAGGTCTCCATCGATGACACGGTTGTGAATGCTGAAGTGTATGGGATCCCGTTGGCCATCACCGACAGGACAGTATGTGGGATCTTGGGCCTTGGACTGACAATAAAGGCCATGCAGTTATGTCAGGGGATTGAAAATTGTCTGCCTTCACGATCCATGATTGAGGATGAGGTAAGAATTCATGTAGAACTATGCTACTTGTCAATTATCCTATTCTATGGCCGTCTGTGTTGGTCAGTCACAACATGTGGTGGTCACTCCCCAGTGCATTGGTCAAACTTGTCTTGATAAATCATCATCTAGTATTACAGCAATAATTCTGGTACTCTGCCAAAGTCGGACCTCCACAAATTAGCTTTCATAAATATAGATCCCAAAATATATATGCAGCTCCGTATTTGTATCCTTAAGTACCATAATACTATTTTATTATCGGAGGTTGGCGAATTTGTGGAGAAACAGCAACCAAAGAACTGAAGAGTCAATTTATTACGAATTATTTCACAATTATTTTTGTACCTTGACATATTAGCAATCAAATTACATTTTCTCTTTAAAAGGTTAATAACAATGGCACCATCACCTCTGTCGTCAGATCAAAGGCCTGCAGAAGAATTGTTGCATTAGGAAGTAAGTATTCAATTTTTAGACTTTTAAGCTCATATTTATATGGCGGTATCCTTGAATTACACAAAGTGTTAGGTGAGAAGGAGGTGTCTGGTTTTCTAGGAATTACTTATGATTTACTGTAATTTCTATTTAGGAATCAATACTGATGCATTTCAAAACATTAAATTCTATCTGCATAAAACCATGCATCCACTTTTACCAATTTTCTCATGCTTTTAGCCAAAAAAACAACGTTCCTGGCATTAGCAATGGTCTACAATAATGATATGTAGCCCTACTTTAAAATAAACCGTACTGGTGGATGGTTTGATGCATAATTTTGGGAAAATCAAGGTACCATGAAATATTAAGGTACCATAAAACCTATAAATGAGATAATATTTGAAAGTTGCTATATTTCTATTAATTACCTCAAAATTCAATTTTAATTATAGCTGACATTATAGCATGCAAAAAGTATTTATTAGTATTGTAAATTACACCCTTTTATGCCACACTTTGGGGGTTCTCGTAAGGTTTTAAATGTGATAGATAATTCTCACTTTGGCCATGGGAAAATATTTCATTATAATTATTTTCATTATGCCAGGAGGTCTGGTTCTGCTATTTCAGTTAGGAATATGATATTTGGCCTTGCCAAGCCATCAATAACTCTTCATCTAGTGCTGTACTTGTTTCATTATTAGTGTTAGGTAAATCAGGGAGGCTGCATAAACATATATATACTGTGAAAGTACGTATTTTGACGGTCTAAATTTTCGCGGATGAGTGAAAATCGGCAAATTCACCGGTATTTATTCCATACTTGGGGGCCTTCCATAAAGTATGTACGCACCCAGGGGGGGTGGGGGGGTCAGGGCAAATGCATACAAAAGCGTACATGAAAATAGGGGTGGGGGGGGGGCTCAGAGCCATTTTAGCATACTCTTTATGTACACATTTTCACTTTTGTTTGTGAGAGAAATCAGGGCAATCCAAACTTTATTTGTTTGTGGACAAACATTTTTTCTGTAGAGGTAGACAAAAACTGTTCTGTGATGCAATATTTCACTTATAGTTGTTTAACATTCATCATAGCCAAAACATTATATAGCTACTGCAGTTGCATTAGAAAAATGTCAACCTCTTGAGCAGGGGGTTTAAGGAATTTCGACCCCTCTTGAAGGGGGGCAGTCAAAAGAAGTTCACCAGCGTGTTACTACTGTAAAACCTCCCATATAAGACGCAGCTTGTATGCGGCTTGTAGGAACAGCCATAGGTTGGGGTGTGGCTTATACGCGAGTTTTCGTAACTATGGTACAGTACTAAAATCGGCATCTTCAGATCACCTGTGCGGCTTATAGGATCGGCTTTAACTCGGCGTCCGGCTAAAGGCGTCCGGCTTAAGGCCACCGTAAACGGCGTGTTTCAATCAGATGTGTCTATCAGTAACCAAGGAAAAGCACCGTTTGCGGGAGGTCCCACTGATCCGATCAGAGCATATCAAACATGTTTGATATACCATGATCGGATCAGATGATCAAGACATCTGATTGAAACATGCTGTTTGCGGTGGCCTTTATACGTGAGTTAGGCTTGTTAACAACTCAGGTTTCAGGGTATGCTTCAAAGGGTCCGCATGTGGTAATTTTTTATCCATAGGGGGGGGGGGGGAAATAGTTTGACCTCTAGTCTGGGGGGGGGGGGGTTGTGTGAAAAGAAAACCACCTGCAGGCGAGGGTTACACCAGAGATCTGCAGTCGAAAAAGGGAGGGGGGGGGGTCAGTTATTTCAAATGAGTATGTACTTTAGGGGGGGTCACCCCGATGCGTACATAATGCAACATGGGGGGTGGGGGGGTCTATTTTCTGGTAAAAGAATACGTACATACTTTATGGAAGACCCCTTAAGCATATAACAATTACGCAGATTTTCCATTTCCGCGAAAAATCCCTAAAATATATACCCAGCGAAATAAAGTACTTTCACAGTATATGTAGGTGTAAATCCACCTATTCTTTCATTTTGTTATGCAAAGGTGTTAGATACTCTTGATGGTTCTCCTCTTTGCAGGTCTATCCCAATCATGCAAAGAGTGCTTGAAAGCTTCCAAGAACAAAAAACAGGCTGTCGCTAGAAAAGAGAAGGTATGCTTTCCTGCGGACTTAGGACCAGGATTTCTATGATATCACAGTTAAGCATAATGTTCAAGCGACAAGTTAACACCTCAACAGGCAGCAGGGATGGGCACACCTTGAGATAAAATTACTATAAAGTAGCATCTATCGCTCCTGTTGTATGTTTACCTAAACTTGGACTACATGATGGACATGCCTACTGGCATCTTCCCACACGGTGCTGCACCACATATATCACATATATATATATTCAGTGCTCCACCCCCACAATTTTATATTAGAAAGCGAATCCCTTATTGATGGATGGCTCATGACGAATTGATGGATAACCTTTAGACTATGTACCCAAGTCACATCGAAAAAGAAGTACCTTTTATGTAAAACTGTACTTGCTCTGTTGTGTTACCTATTCCTACCCACAGCACTTACATTAGGTGACCTAGTCATCCTAACTTAATTATGTATTCTGTTTCATGAGGCTCAATGTGATACTAAATCGACTGATAATAAATCATTATTATATTATAATCACCTGATATAAATAATACAAGTAGTCATGTTATAGTTTCTAATTTCATCATACCTTCATATAATGATTACAATGCTATATTCTCTCCATTACTATATATAGAAAGAAGCAGGGAGCGACAGTTTACGTCCCTCTCAAAATCCAGCGGGGGTAAGTTATGAATTCTACATATTCATCTGTGAATAAGCAGGAGCTATTATAGCCTCAGACTGAGTTCTACTAGAAGAGTCCATTATATAGAGGACCCAAAGCATGGAACAAGATTCGGGCCTGCATTCTAATATGACCTTTAATCTGCAGCTTAAAAACACCTTGGGAATCGAAACCCCACTACTAGTTGGTAGACCACTTATCATATACTATAGAAAAACTGTCTAAAAAACTATACTTTTCTTCATATGGAAAACTTACTTCTGTTCTTAGTTCAATGAACATCTTTTTATATCCCTATAATCCACAGGCGACTGCAGCCACCGACAACTTGTTACCTGGAACTGCTGCGGTAAGTGGCTTTAAACTATCCCTTGAAAATATTATCATGAACACAGGCTGGACATTGTGAGAGCAACATAGATGTAGTAAATTTAATCTTTATAATACCTGTTTAAGATTTCTCAGGCAACAGATTTCTACACTTTTATTTACAGATATTTATTGCTTTAATCATTTTGTGCGTAGAACTCCCAAAATCTGTGTATTTACACATAATTATACCAATATCCTATTGTTTAGTACCTGAGAAATATGGTCAATACGATAACCACTAATAGTAATTTTATTCCTTCTCTTTTTAAGAATGAGAATTTTGAACCAAGTTTCTCTGACATGCCACCAGCCATGTATGCATTCTGGAAGGAGCAGCTGCAAAATATACGAAGAGCACCCCATGGGAGAAGGTTAGTTCTTTTTATATATAAATGTCTAGCAATGTGCGTGTGTGGCCTCTGTTTGTAGGACAAAAACCACTCACACATCTAGCGCCGTAAATGTACACCCTGGTCATATACACCCTATAGGATATTTACCCCCTAGTACTTGTACCCCCTTGAACATCTACCTCTCGGACTTTAACACCCTTTTGACTTTTATCCCCAGAAGATCTGTGTTCTCCATTTTAAGGCATTTCCCTGTGGTCTACAAAAGAACCAGTCTAAGTTTTATCATATCAAATCTTCATATTATTGCTATAATTCTATTAATTCTATTAAAAGTCCAAATCGACTTACCGTAAAACCTCGCGTATAAGCCTAACTAGCGTATAAGCCGCACCCCGAGTTTGGGCCGATCCTATAAGCCGCAGAGGCTCTCTGAGTGACCACTGGGAAAAGCTCGCGTATTAGCCGCACCCCTAACTATGGCCTAACTGAGCCCGCCTGCCCTACCCCCTGGCGGTCCGTGGATGCCCCTGGCGGTCCGTGGATGCCCTTGGCGGTCCGTGGATGCCCCTGGCGGTCCGTGGATGCCCCTGGCGGTCCATGGATGACCCTCCTGGTGGTCTGTGGAGGCCCCAGGCGGTACAGGGAGGTGGGGGGGAGTAAGAGTCTGTTAGGTGAGTGGGCAGTGTCAATGCCTTAGCTTCGCACCTCAGCCCTGAGACAATGCAGCCCACTCGCACCTCAGCATTAAGACATCACAGCCTACTCGCACCTCAGCCCTAGACAATACAGCCTACATGCACCTCAGCTTTAATCCACCGCTAATCCCTGGCAGCATTCTCACAATAACAATACACCTGGGAGTCCCCTCCTCCCCGGGGGGTACCGTTAGCCCCCCCCCCCCCCCTCGCCACCTTGGCCCGCCAATATGGTGGTATTAAGGACATTTAAAGATGATTTTTAAAATAGAAATTTGGAAAAACTCACGTATAAGCCACATCCCGACTATGGGATGATCCTATAAGCTGCACTGCCGATCTGACTCGCGTACTAGCCGTGGCTTCTACGCGAGGTTATGCGGTATAGGTGAGGTTTTGAAAGAGAATAATGTGATCTAGGCTCTCGCACTTTTCCCACCCCTCCCCCAGCGCGTTCCCATTACACGTCTGTTACAGTTTCAAAAATGTTAAAAAAAAGAGAGAAACACTTTTTTAACATTAAGAATCAAATGGGTGCCGTGTAGTCACTTGGGAAGTTTGTCTCCGCATGGCTATGGGACATCTACCCCCCCCCCCCCCCCCCTACATGTTTACTGTATGTGCCACATGCCTCAATGCAAGGCAGCTGATAGAAAGAAATCATAGAATAAATATCATTCACTGATAAAAATTAAATATTTAGATATTGTCTTTTATTTCAGGTGGAGCAAGGAGGTATTATGCACATGCATAGCCCTATACTCAAAGGCTCCTACACCGTATGAGAACCTTGCAGCATCGGGGCAACTGGTTCTCCCCTCTGGAAGGACATTGCAGCGTTACAAGAATATTGTCCATCAAAAACCTGGTATTAACAAGGACAATTTGACATGGATGAAGCAGATTGCAGATGACAATAATCTATCAGTGGAAGGTCGTGTTGGTATGTATAATTCATGTGGGGCGAAAATGGGATATTTCAGATACAGACTCTGACCATACAATTTTGGAACAGTTTGGTTTTTAGAAATAGGTATGGGGCAAGGCTAAAAGGCATTTAAAGTTTGGGCAGGGTAAAGTTTTCCCACATTTGTTTACATATGAGTAGCGTTCTAATGTGCTACTTACCGTAAATTCCTGCATACTACACATGATTTGTATGCAAACTAAACACAGCTTTCATTTGATACCAAACATTCCTATATCCCAGTGGGCACAGAACATTGAATCAACATTGATCAATGGTTGTCAATGTTGATTCAATGTTGATTCAAGCTTGAACAGAATTTTGTGCCCACTGCGATGGGGTTACACCAGTACAAGAATATAGTTTTTAAAATTACAAAACGTGTTATAGGATTCTCCTCAGTTGGGGGTGCCCTCCACCCATGACTGTACCATGGCAAGTACACTTGCCATGACTATATTCATGCATTATACTGTCTATAATCAGCGGTGTGAACTGGGAAAAACCAAAAATTCTAAGGGTTTGTGAGATGAAACAATATTCATCTGCACTAGGAATTTTCATCATGGAAAAGCAGGCGTACTAGTAATCTATAGCGGGTTTTGGCGATGTGCCCCGAAGAAAATTTGGAAAATCAAGAGGACAAATGGTGGAATTTGATCAATTTTAGTGTTCTGGTCTGTTGAGATTTCCAAGTCCCCCCCCATGCTACGTAAAGGCAAATAGATATGAAGACCCAATGATGTGAATTTAGATTTTAATCTGAGCTTTGAGACGCCTGATAATGCATTGAAGCACTGTATAGGCCTTGAAGTCTCAAAGTGAGATTACTCATATTTGAGTTTATAAAAATATACACTTCATAAATATAGCATGTTAAACACGATCTGAAGTATTTTTCTATCAATATAATGGGCCAAAAAAGGAAACAATTTTAAAAATGAGTAAAAAAAACCACTTCTACATGGAATATTTACACAATTCTTGCAGTTTTAGAAAGGTAAATTACGAACCTATGCATGCTAAAAGTACTGTATCGATATAACGCTTTTGTGGATGCGATAATATAAATATAAGAAATGTCAGCATATCGATTCTGGGGGTATAGATGACATCCCTAAAGGTCAGGCACTTTGTTTTTCTTCTGGACACAACCTTTCTGATATTCTGTTTCCAGGACACGTCAGTATACATGAATGTGTCGCAAATTGATCAAAAAGCGTACTGGATACCTGAAAATCATACTAAATCATACAAAAAAAAAAGACTTCATCAGGAGCCTGGTAGTGAGATCGCCATGGATATCATTCTTCTGTCAACAAACTCAGAGCCACTCACTCATCAATGTACTTCACATGTGAGGCACTATCATAGAGCAGTTCACTTTGAAATTTGGTTATTCCAGTGGTAACTACGATTTATCACGGGTACCCCCACACTGAATTAAAAGATGAATTACTGCAGTGGGCCCCTCACTTTGGGCCTGGCCTATAACTATGAACAGAACTGGGTATCACACTTGGGTGCTACCTGTGACCTCTACACGAGAATTTACTGTACTAGAATGTGGACACTCAGTTGTTTAGAATAATCACCCGATACTGTAAAATGTTTTACCTATCATGTTACTTATTTATCCTGAGTCTTCCATTATTCAATTTTAGGTGGCATAATATTTGATGAAATGACCGTGCAACCCGATCTTCAGTTTGACAACACAGGAGGAAAGGAGTCATGGGTAGGATTTGCAACCCTTGGGAAGGAAGGCGACCTAATAACTAAAATTATTGAAGGTGGTAAGTTATCAACCCTTTTAGGTTGTGATGTAACTAAAAACCTTTGTCATCATGATACAATAATATGACCCTTCAGGAATGTGTCAGCCCTATAAGATTAGCATCATGCCTGATAGCAGCAATGGTAAGGTGCTCGCCAGTGTTGCACTTAAGCATCATTATGACCAAGGGCATGATTAATCTATGCTGTATGCAGCCGTTAACCCTTTAACTTTGAGGATGGCATAGTGGATTAATGCATCATGCCTTGGTCATCATGATGCATGTATGCAGCTCTGGCGAGAAGCTCGTCAGTTGTTATTTTTTAAAACTTTTTATTAGATCTTCCCTGAACAATTATGGTAAACCTGTATATGTTGCAAATTTACATGATCGGTGCTGCATATAAGGCTGTGTCTCACGACCTTGGGCCAATGTTTTTGTCTCTGAGCGGCTGCCGTCTCTGAGCGGCTGCCGTCTCTGAGCGGCTGCCGTCTCTGAGCGGCTGCCGTCTCTGAGCGGCTGCCGTCTCTGACCTTGTGTCAGAGAAAAGTGTCTTTTAATTGTTAACCTATACTCACATATATAAGGGTTTGTAAAAACGTTACCACAGTTGTTATGTGATTATAATTAGCCTCCTGCTGTTGGTAGAATGTAACTAAACTCCCAAAGTGATGCCCGGTCAGAGACGGCACCTGGTCAGAGACAGCACCCGATCAGAGACAAAAACATTGGCCCAAGGTCGTGAGACACAGCCATAAGCATCATGCTGGCCCAGGCCAGTTGAGAAACTCCAGAAGGGTCAGCATGATGCACCAATGCAGCACTGGCGAGTTGGATCATGACAACAAATGTCATCTTTTAGCGACATGTCCTCAAAGGGTTAAAGACTAAAGTTAGAAACTGTCATTATTCATTGTAAATTCACCTACTATCTGCTACAACTTTTGTGGCTCATCCTAAATATGACTATTTCGTCAGCAGTAAATGCTGTCTTGGTATTGAAAGGTGAGAGGCAGTAAAGAATTTATGTTTATCAAGAAAAATGCCAAGGTATTATCAGTGTCATTTATAACTACCGTAAAACCTCGCGTATAAGCCTAACTCACGTATAAGCCGCACCACCACTTTAGTCCGATCCTATAAGCCGCACCAGCGATGTGATTCTGGTGACTTTTATAATGTACTATAGGAGCAAAAACCCTGAATCTGTTCTGATCCTATAAGCCGCACTGGCGATCTGATTTGCGTACAAGCCGCGGCTTATACGAGAGGTTTTACGGTATGTTAATTTCATCAATATGCCAGTTCATAATAAAAAACTGATTATCTTCCAATACTGATTGTATATACAACTTCTCTCTCTATAAGACACTAAAGCCAAACTAGCCACCCACACATTACTTGTACAGTTTCATGGTTACACTGGCTTTGTCTTTCCGTTTGCGCACTATCCAACCACTTCTGTTAAGGGTGCACAACTAAATGTAATAATATTTGAGGCAATTAAGGCACTAACAGTAATGGGGTTTCGCGCTGAATACATCATGTATGATGGAGCTTCTGCTAACAGGGGTTTCTTGAAGGCATGTTTCAGCGGTAACCCTCTTACACATAACATGACACTACCCAACCCGTTTGACCCTAAGCACACAATAACTCACTGTCCCGACCCAAAGCATGTAATTAAGAGATTAAGGAACATGGCTCTATCTAGTGGAACCACCAAAGATTCCACACGGTTGCTGAAAATCAATGAGCATACCGTGGAATGGAATCACTGGGTAGAGGCTTACAAGTGGGATGTAACTAAAAATCCAGAGATGATGAGGATACACCAACGTCTTACAGATGAGCATATTGATGTGTCTGATGAAGACAAAATGCGCAATCATCTTGCAGAAGAGGTCCTGAATGGCAACATGTTGGAACTAATGACAGACTACTCCGAATCTCTGGATGATAAATCCCGTTTGCAGGCAACAATAACCTTTCTCACTAGGACAAGTTTTCTCGTCGAGCTATTTAATAATACTAACGCTCTTGTTTCACCACATGACACTAGACTAGTTGAAGCTAAGGAAAACCTTCAATTCTTCACCAACTGGGACGTGGCCAACCCCAAATCACTAATGACTAAAGAAACACGCGAGGACACTGTCTTTCTTCTCTCTGGTTTCATATCCATCACTGAAACTATACTAAAACGCTCACAACCTGTATACCCCTCACAAATTAACAGTGATATAATAGAGAATTTCTTTTGCCAACAACGAGCACTCTACAATGGATCTAACCCTAACCCCTCTTACTTACAGTTTACTAAAACGTGCAATAGTGTCATCTTTGGTGCTGCCTCCAAAGTAAGCCAGAAACGAGGAAACGCTCAGTCTGCACGGCCAATGAAGAAAATGAAACCATGGAATGTAAGTCATGATTTAAAACATAACCAGCCCCTTCGGGGGCCGGGGTTGTGGGGGTTTGTGACCTATCCCGTAGCCCCCCCCCCCCCCCCCACCGCCACCATGTAGAGGGAGTAGCCTATTCCACTGACGTTGGTCGGCTATAATTCCAATGAAAGTCTGTAATGATAAATTGATGGCCAAATCTCGTCCGAAAACAGAATCTTGGTCGATTTACATCAGTGGAATACACGCTTAGCCAAGGGGAGTACGGGAAGACCCCTGCCCCCCCCCCCCCCCCCCCACAGAGGTCGATGGACTAAAAGCGGGAACAGCAGTGTGGCAATGCCGCGCCACTGTCGCAGCCCCAGCGTCCCAGCGCTCCAGATAGCCCCTAGCGATGTTGTCATGGTGATGCGTCCCTATCAACCCAGCGGGACTGCTCGCCACACGGAGCAGTGTCGATTGAAAGTTTTAAGTTGCTTTGTCTCAAATATAATAATGTTTTATTATGTTATATTTACAGGGGAGGTTCGAATGCACATGTACTGTGTAATACCATTGTATTTGATCAGCATTCTTCAATATGTGGCTTATTCAAATGACATTTCATTTTAGAAAACAATGGGGGAAATTTGGGAAATTTGCCTTCTCTTGTTGCTAGAATCTCTGTGCGAGGGTATTTATATTACTAGGTATTTATGTTGTCTTTTGTTTTAAAGAAAATCGAATTCTGAGAACTAGTGTGATGTAAAGAAGTAGAATCATATATAAAGGATTTCAAATAGTAATTAAAACAAAATCGACTTGAAAATCGAGTTAGCTTTGAAAAAAATACATATTTCATATAGCCTCTTTTGCTTCATCTGGTACCGTCAAGCACCCCAAGCCTGATTCAATGGGGTGGGTACCAGCGGCCAAATAATGCCGTTTTATATATAGGGGAATTAACCAAATTTTTTAATCAGGGGTAGGCACTAAATGTCCATTAAATTTAGTTTTGTTGATACAGAGGGACAACTGAATTAATGTTTAGTAGGTTTCATTAATGGGAAAAACGGTTTGGATAATGCCCATTTCTCACCATGATGCATGACTGCTGTACATCCTGCATTTAAAGAACCTGGGACACGTTTCTAACCTGTGATACCCAGGCCAAGGTCATAACCAGTCCATACTTTTAACCTATGTAATATCACAAAGAGAGGGCTGATATGGGCTCCCAGCATATACATCTACTGCTATACTATGTATAGACCAATCTTGTTTAAATATTAAAGGTGGCTAATTGCACTTCAAAATTATTTACATTGTAACTTGTAATATGGATTTAACGTTGGCCTCCCTACAACCTTCCCTATCTGGTATATAAACCAACTTTTTATAACCAATGCTTGTAAACACAATGCTGGTATTCTGATAGGAAAAACTTTATACTATTTACGTTAGGTAACTGGAGAAGTCGCCCCCAAGGAGAAAACGGCCCCAGTAAAGTCAGCCCCAGAATGAAGTCGTCCCCAGAGTGAAGTCTGCCCCAGAGTGAAAACGGGCCCACAGTGAAGACGGCCCTACAGTGAAGTTGGCCCCAAAGAAAATGGATGATACAAAATACCATTACATATGACCTGTGTTTTCAATAAGAATAAGATATCGTGAACAATGCATGTATCTTGTATACAATTCTTGTCAAAATCAATATTACAAAGTAGCAGGAAACGAGAGGGTAAGGTGTACAGCTACCTGTAAAAGATGGTCTCTTACTGTATTTGTGCAAAATGATTGGTTTATTGCAAGAATCCAATAGGCACCAATAAAATCCATTATGTATGAATAGAATTCATTACAGGGATCGCGCTAGCCATTCGCCACTGGCGAGTTAAAACTCAATGTGCCGAACTTTCCTCCAGAAAAATTCCCCATCATGGTAGGACATTTGGGAAGACCTCATGTAATATACCGTTGCAAAGCTAAAATTAAGATAGAAATATTGATAATAATTAGGTTATTATCAGAATTTTCCTGATCTTCCCGAATCATAAATTAATTGTACAAATCTGAACAGTGTGTTCTTTATTTCAATGCCACCGCTGCCTACCAACTATACCCTGAAATAATTATCCTGTTGTCCCTATGTATGAAAAATACTATTCAAAGTACCGTAAAACCTCGCGTATAAGCCTAACTCGCGTATAAGCCGCACCCCGAGTTTGGTGCGATCCTATAAGCCGCATAGGGCATCTGAAAATTGTTAATTTTGTACTGTAGCATACTTATAAAAACTCTCGTATAAGCCGCACCCTATATAGGCATGTTTGGTATCAAAAGAAAGCTGAGTCTGATTCGCGTACAAGGCGCCAGAAATAGCAAATATCGCACTTGAAGGGAGAGAAAAAATTTCAGGAAAATATTTATTTCACCAGGGAAAATGGATGATACAAAATTACATGTTACCTGTGTATCTAAAATGAATAATATATCATGAACAATGCATGTCTCTTGCCTACATATACTCAATATCAATTATTGTCAAAATCAATATGGCAAAGTAGCTGGGAATGTTACATTGGCCCTTTAACCACTTTGTGACCCTTAACAAGTTAAGGTTCATGCCTATTTGTTGGGGAACAGTAGTACTGCGTGGCACTGGGTCCAAGGATTTTAAAATCGGGTCATGAGGCCCTTAGGATGTTGACACACATGTTTTGTAGTGTTGGAGAAGGGTTCTCGTCTCACCTATTGTGTAATAGTTAATGTGGTTAGTACACAAATTTCTTGCACCTTCCTGTGTTCGCTGGTTCCCCATCCATTATTAAGGACGCAGGTCCCTAGCAAAAGGTCACGCTCTCCAACATGGGCAACATTAGCCATAACCTGTGGGTTCGCCCCTGGGGACCGTGGGTACCAGGAAACTCCCTGTGTCCAGGTGCTACGCACACCCACACATACACAGTATATCCCCCATGAAGACAGCTAGTTTGTGCTGGGATCTATGCAGGAATACTTTCGTTTCTTGGAAGCTGGTAGCCGAATCTTAATTCTATGTGCCGTTTCTTTTGTCTTTTTCAACATCGCAAGAAGAGCTATTCTGTGCTGGTTGTTGGATACTAAGAAGTACCTGTACGTTATGTTGTGATAGAGAAAATCAGTTATTTCATTGGTGTGTTGAAAGATGTTCTCCCAATGCAGTCGGATTTCAGCGTCATTGGTGATCTTCTGCCGAATAGTGTAAGGTGTATCTGAATCGTAGTCTTCTAATGTCATTGATTTGACAAGTTGCAGTCGTTTGTGGTCCATGTGCAAAAAGAAATTAAAGAATTTGTCTGACACATTGGTCAGGCCACGGTTTGCATTCTGTCTTGAAGCTGTCAGCCGGAGACTTTCAGGGTCTGAAGAAGTCTCTTCTAGTGTGCTCTCCTCCTCTTCAAGCATTTCGAGTACATCTATTGTTTCTTGCAGTGTGTCTATGGTGTTGCGACATGTTTTGGTGATTGAGGTCCTTAACTTTTTGATGGTGCAAATCTTAGCTTTGTGTACAGTACGACCTGCCAGGTACCGTAGTTTCCCTCTTCCGTGTGGTGTTGTTGGTGGTAGTGATGATGGTGTGTTCTCCATCTGTGGCTTTTGCTTCATATTGTCTGATATCACTTTTAACTGGGTGTAACGTATGTGGTGCAAAAAATCAGTAGCAAGTACTGTTTGTTGGGTGGTTAGATTGTGAGTGGGTGTGTCAAACAGCAAAGCAGTATGGTGGCGGAAAGCAGTCGATACAGAAACCTTGAACATGTCCGAATAATATTTGGAAACACGCTCCGACTTGGTCTTTTTGCACCTGGTTTGTGCTATCGGGGAAGCAGCTGCCTTTGCGATGTCAGTGAAGTGTTGGTAAAACTCATTCACTGGAATAGGTCGCTCTTTGCACAGCTTGTCTGCCATCTCTCTATCCCAAACATCTGCAGCTTGCATTTGCTGCACGCCCTCAGGGGTTGGTCCTGAGTAAGAGGAAAACAGCAGTTAGTATACTTTTAAGGATATCACATTCATCTTTTGGAAAATGTTCTCTGATTTTCAAAAAGATGCCCATACAATGTTTCAAAAAACTGTTTCATAAACTATAGTATTGAAATTGCCAATTAGACTGCCCGTGCTGATTATAGGGGTGCCTGGAACTTGCAGCTTGCAGTGGGGTTTGTCTTCTGTTACAGTCGACAGTAATGTGTAATGCATTGAGCAATAAAGAAGACATATTTTTAAGGAAAGGGAAATATTTGTTAAATGGTATGCACATAGCAATGAGAATTAAACTCTTATCTATTTTCTAATCAGAGTAATGCTTGTAATATAAAGACAAGTTGAGTCATGTTAAAGAATAAAATATATCATAAGTATAAGGAAATTGTAGATAATATTCATGCAACAACAAGACATACCTATGTAGGCATAGGTATGATCCCCTGAATATTCGCTATGTTCATTCATAGTGGCCTCTTGGTGATTGTACTGAGCTTTAAGAGAAAGTGTATTTTTTTCATTACAGTGCAGCCCATATGTGGTTTCATATTAATAGTATTTTATACGGGGTAGTTCTGACTGGTTTAGCAGTTACCACTGGAATGAGCAAAACAAGGATGCCTTACGGTATATATTTCTCACACATTTATGACAATTTCGGAATAACGTGATATTTTCATGAGATATGTCAATAAAACTATTATAGTGTCTGTCACGTGACCTACATTGACCAATCAGAGACAGCTTAGCAGCTGCTCTGTTTGTTGACAGAAGAATGATTGCCATGGAGGATATGCAACAGGGCTTCTGATTGGTCCTCAGTCCACAGAGGGATTGATATGAGGAACTGGCAGTTTCACCTTAGGGGATCTTCAGACTGCATGAAATAAATTAATTAGAAAAGTCCTGACAGGTCAGAAAATTTCAGAATTAATTATGCGGTAACACAAGCCGGTGGGGGTGTGGATTTTAATTTTTTACATTCAAGAAATATCAATGCATAAATCCACAAAGGAGTAAATCTCTACACATGTGTTTGTTTCATTATTATTCAACAGCTTATCCCAGTGCCCAAATATTCTTTCATATTATGGTTGTAATTTGCAATAATAAAGGAAGTGTCAATCATTGTCAGAGTTTGGCTGTCCAACCCAAGATTACAGGTTTGGGCTAGTTTGTCAGTCGCTGTGACTACATCATAATACTGTAAAAGGATTAGGGCAAGGCAAATACTTAACAAACACAACAGGACACCAATCCAATTAAGGTTTAAGAACTATTATATTATCAGGTAAAATCATAGTACAAGGATCATAGATTTGGTGCAGTGGGAGCAGAGGTAAGGGCTGACGTCCGTGCGCTTCAACAGCTTGGAGAAGACTGATCGGGCAGCCCTGTGGGGGATCTTTATATAGGGTAGCGAATGCCGCGCCACCTAGCCGGATTCCCCAGATCCCCCAGGTGACGAGGGATCCGCTACTCCCACTACACCACTAACATGTCAAGAGGCTCACACTTTACTCAGTTCTCCTATATGTATATACATGTAGAACTTTAGTTGCATCCAAAAGAGACTTTGGCAGTAGGGAATTGTACTATAAAGTGCCCTGATTGCATGCGAGACTCAAAATGTCCATTGTGATTATGAAACAGACCATGATTATATAAATGAGAGGGCCAGAACGTTAAAGTTTTGAGGTAATACTATGGTAACTATTTGATAAGTAGAAATGATTTAGATTATCCAACATAAAAAGAATGCTTACTCAATAGTTCATCTAAAGCAGATACTTCTTCAGGTGTGAAGTCAGAATCGGTATCAGTTGCAAGCTCAGCATCAGCATTCTCTTTGTCTACTGACATTTGAGGGTCTGCAGAATGCAAATACATAATATTGTCGGTTAATAATAATATCTTAACAATAACATGATATTATGGCTGTTCTATATTGTTGCACAGTTACCTGTAACACAGTTAAAATATCCCTTAATTTTTGTTTCTCCTTTTGTTGAGTTATAGTAATGCTGATATTTCTTCTTACATTTAAGAATGGCATTAGCTACATTAATTATAGAGTGGCATTTGAATGGCAGTAGGGCAAGAATGAAGAACATAAATACGGGTGTAATGGTACCACTAGATGCCTCTATACTATCAGTGGCTAAGTGCAGGTGAACCGACTGCGCCAGTGGGCCGACTGATCGCCAGCCGGGCCGGACGCCGCACTGCGCATGTTAGCTGAGTGGTCGGCATCCATGCCGGAGGACGCAATGTATGTGTGGGCCGAGTGGTTGGCATCCGTGCAGTACAGACTTAGTGAGAATGATTAACATAACATACACAATTTACTTACTCATTGACTGTTTCATGCACTGGCATTCCCCATCTGGATTGACTGTTGGATGGTCAGCATTGTAGAAGTTGACAATGGCAGCTTTATGGGGGGGACATTTCGCTTTATGCAGGTTGACAATTTGTAGGTTATCAGGCTGAGGTAGAAAAGGGATTTTGGGAAAACAAGAGGTTGATTGATAAGTTTCATGTTGATAAGGCAAAAAAAGAATTCAGGCTTGCCCAATAGGGCAGATAGGTAGGATTTGTTCAATTTTATGTTGACGATGCACAAAAGAGGGATGAATTTTCTGGAAAGACTTGCAGGTCTTCAGGAAGACTAACAGATACAAACCAGTAAATAGGAATATTATCATAATTTTACCATAATTTGTTAAAACGTTTTTTAGGCTGACATGCTGCTATGTATGTGCGTAACCAAAGTACACCCAGATAATCCAAAAAAGCTAATAGTGGGTGATTTAAGGTATAAGGTGTAAGTTGGCTGTACTTACATGGCGTACACGGCTTATGGCTACAGCAAGCTGTCCAGCTCGCTTTATCTTCCGGGCATCGACCCTTACTGATGGAAGTGTCATGCCTTAAACAGACAAAAATATTGTTTTGAGCAAACAATGATATCAATGTATATTGAGGTAACAGTGAAACTCACTAGTCACATGAACCAGCACCTCTGCTTATGTTTATAGGTATGGTTATAATCATGAGATATTTTTATGTTTTTTTGTGAAAGAAAACCTTAGAAATGAATTAAGGGAAATTAAAAATGTAGCAACTTGGTGGTGGCACCTGGTGGCACCAGACATTAGGGACCTTTAGGAACCACGTAAAACATGATTAAACGCAGACGTAGCATATCACTTTAGCACTACTAAGTCTGCGTTTAATGACCTACGTCAGGTTTCCTAAAGGTCCCTATTCTCTGTGCATGGGACTATGTGTTTAATCACCTTGAGCCTTGTGTATGGTGAGAGCAAAGGCTAGCTTTAGTGGGTATTGCCTTCTGCTGCAACCTCCGTGGGTAAACACAGCCCGCTGCAAACGGTGCATAAGGCCCTTGACTTTCACAATGAGTGCTTCACCTTCCACACCTATGTATGTGCCTAACGTTCCATTGTGGAGGTGCTATATTTGTGGATATAAAGAAGCAATAAGAATTAATAGTATCAGCAAGACAATGATTTGGGGTGCAAGTTTTGCAAACATCCATTGAGGGAAAATATGAGTGAGAAAGTAGTAGTTGTATATACTACAAAAATCATTAAGTTGTCTGATTAAACCAGTACTTAACCATTTTCATGGTGAATATTAAAGTGCACTTAAATATGAGATATTAAGATCAATTGAAGTTAATTAAAAAATGTATGACTGTTTGCTGTAATGGAGGGTTGGGCGGCCCTATAATTGCAAATAGTGTAGTGAGGTTATAAGCAGAAGTGGCTAAAAGTTACATGTGCCAAAAAAACTCTTTTACCTTCCCAATATTTCGTAGGATTACAACTGGACATCCTGGTTTTAATAAGAGCTGCTTTGGAGCTAAGATGCTGTCAAATGCCCTTTTTCGGAGACCTTCATCTTTTGAGATATATATCTCCAATCTCCCTTCAAGATCCAACAACCTGAAATACATCAAATAGCACATAACCTAGTCAGTCTCTATGACACTGCATGGTCTGTATTCCTAGCTGTTGCCTGACACATGCTCTTCCTCAAATGTGGTAATGGCAAATTAATGTTTTTTTGAGAAAAGGCCAAAACATGGGTGATGAGGTAAACACCTGTATTAAAATCCAAAACAAATATGAAATCAACATTCCAAGATTTAGGCCTATCAAGGCGCTGTGTTTGAGATCAGGGTCTGGTCTCCCCTCACAATGAATGCAGTGAGGACATGAGGTTTGAGTGTCATAATGGGTCTTGATTGGACACTTCACCAAAAAAAAAAAGTTCCTCCTTTTTTTCTGCAGTCTGTTTGAGTGTCCTAATGGGTCTTGATTGGAGACCCAAATTCACCTGGTAAGGCAACTCCAAATATTTTCATTGCTATAGGAATGTCTGTAGATTATTTATTTCTTAATAATTAAAATGTGAAGTTGGCAGAGAGCCTGGATTACCCTACCTATTTGGTCTTCAGCCAATAAAATAAATTTTTAAAAGTCAAAAAGCACCCTCGTCATATTTCACATGGTTTAGTGATGAGAAACAAGTATATTATTGGGAGTGAGGGATATTTTGGGAGAGGGATGTAAGGTTATACAAGGGTTTTCAACACTACCATGAAGTCTCCCACACAAGCAATAGCTTCTTAGTGAATGCAGCTTTCATTTCATACCAAACATGGCTATTATAATATTATAGGGTGCGGTTTATATGAGTGTTTTGGAAAGTATACTACAGCACTAAAACAGCTATAAGGCTAACCCAGGTTAGCCTTATAGACACATCAGGTAGGGGCGGATGATACAAGGGTTCGGCTTTTACCTGAGACTTTATGGTAGCACAGAAATGGTAAAGATGAGATGCCTGGTATGGGTTTCACGATTTGAAAAACTGTAGGGTCCACTTAAGTTAGAAATGCAGGTTCTACACAATAGATTGATGGAAATGGTATGAAATACCAATACATGTGGGGGCCACCTGCAGAAATGGAAACTATCATGAGCATACCTGCGTGCATTGTGCACATCTACCTCCAGGTTTGTGGAGTACAGGGTAAACTCAGGTTCTTCTGGCAGGGGACGGTTCAATGAGTTGAGTAAACCCAAACACCGTAGGGTTTTTCCACCAAGAGCAGTATCCTCAATGGCCTTGATGAACTGCAACACATGACAAATCTACATGATCAACTTTGCCCTGATGATTGCATATATTTTTCGGAGGTCAACAGTACAACAATAACAGTAACATGTGTTTGAGTCTACCCTGCACCATGAATTGATAAATTACCTGTTTTTTTAATGCAACATTGTGCCTAAATATGGCTATTGAAACAGGTATTTAGGCTATTTGGCCTTGCAAAGACAGTAGTAATTCAAATTGTTGCTATTTTACCTTGACTGAGGAGAACATTATTTTTGTTTATTAATCATAATTCGAATAACTTACAATAGAAATAGGTTTTAAAACATTTGTGTTTCTAAGTACCTGAGGGTCTGTTTGCCGATGGACAGCTGAAAGGTGCACAACGTGGAAACCTTTAGTAGAGGCTGCCATAAATGCAGGATCCCCCAAGTCACCAATCTCAGGGGAAGGCACCGGCTGCAGTTGCCTAAAGTCGCCGCAGAGAATCATCTGTGTGCAATGCATTACAGAGATAATAAAACACAGAGGATGAAGGTGTATTGTAAAACTAATGATGAGAGAATAAGTCATATTTAACTAGTAATGCATCTACCAACCGCCAGCAGAGGTATGTACTATATATGTAATATGTATAAACAGATGGTTTTAAAGTGTTACCTATATGAATATATCTAGCATTATGGAAAATATTCTTGACTGCAAATAATTGGATACTTCAATACACAGCAGTTGTGTGAATGCATATAATTAGTGTACTGTTTACAGTCGGATTGATAGGATAAAAATATTTATTACAACATCTTAGCTAGTCTATTCATATATTTGTAGGTAACAGGGTGGGCGCTTATGAAGTTAGGTTTATGGCGTTTTAAGAGTTTAATTGTCTCAAAAATGTTGAAATTTTAGTCTTTGTTCTAGTCTTAAAATGCCCCAAAATGGGGAGCGTGTTTATTATGTCGAATATAGTATTAATGAGTGGACCTTTAATAGTATGTTGAATGTATGGAAGATCTGTAGATGCTTCAGCTATATGAAGTTGCCTGCAAGGACAGTCCAATTTTCTGTGAAATAGAATATTGTAAGTTATTATTAGTCTTAACATGGTTGTGCTGCTTTAACATTGAACAATTAGTACCATGAATACAGGCATGAGGAGTAAATCAACTGTGCGGCTCTGGAGCATGATGGGGACCCTAAGGGGTTGATACAGCTCTAGATGGTCTAGTGGATGAAAACATGCCTGGTAATAGACTCGCAAATAATGCTTTCATGAGTGGAAAAATGAGACAGCGCTTAAATCAATATGTAGTATTGTGATACCTTAGATAAATATATATGTGGCTTTTATAAAGCACTCAATTAAATGTGATATCTAGCAATAAGTGGAATGTGCCATAATTGTTAGTGAACATTTTTCATTGCAGTACTGGAGCAGGATGAAATTAATGATTAACAAAACTGGTACCGTAAAACCTCGCATATAAGCCATGGTTTGTACGGGAATCAGATCGGCGCTGCGGCTTATACCGAGGTTGCAGGTTCCTTAGTAGGGGGCACCATTGCTTGGTCTGGTAACTTGCGAGATAAGCACTGATACAGCAATCACAAAGGGTACAGGCTGTTACATAATGGCCCCTAAAAATTCCCCAGTGGAGACCAGGGAATTATCTGATTGGTTGATAATCCAACCAGCTACACGCCTATAGGATCGGGCCATGGTCAGGGTGCAGCTTATACGCAAATTTTTGCTACTATTTTACAGTAGTAATGTCCCCATAATCAAATCGCCATTGCAGCTTATAGGATCGCCCAAACTGTAGGTGGGGCTTATATGGGAGTTAGGCTTATATGCGAGGTTTTACGGTGCTACATGTTGCTACATGTGTGTTAACTTATTTTGAAATTTACATTTAAATTAACATGCAATGGTAAAACTAAGAATGTGATAAGGATCACCTGGATTCGACCAAATGGTCTGTCACCATACTTTCCATATCGTAAGCAAGCATCTACCATATCGAGGAGGAAAGCAGATACCATGGAAATCTCATCTATGATAATCACCATCGTTCGCTCAATACTGCATAATGAAAGAACATTATTAAACATAATGCATTGGGGTCATTGGGAAACCTGGTAGTATGACTGAATAAATCATTTCTATTACTACATCTATCATCTTGCATTAAATCTCATGGTGAGAATGTAAAAAGGTATACATGTATGTTTTCGTGGTGGCATTGTAGGTGAATGATAACTGTAGCCTTTTAAAAGGAAGGTATACAGATTATATTTATGGTGGTGCACCAGTGTTCATACATAATTTATCGTCAAATAGATAGGGTGATATAAATTGGATTTTCCCTGGAAAGTTCAGATTCTGTGGAGGATATTGTAACATTCTATTTTGTGAATGCACTTTTTCTGAGAGATGACGTTTGCAAAGATCAAGACCTGGGTAATAAGATAATGGTACACCAAAATTGGTATGTATTATATAAAAATGTGCATGCATAATTTAGAATTGAACTACTAAATGTATTTACTGATAAGAGAAATGCATGCTTATTCACATTACCGTTCCAGGAGGTCGGGCCTATTTTTCAAGTGTTCTGTTACGCCAGCAACTCCCTTTGATATGATATCAGGAGTGAGACCCAGCCAGCTGTGTATTGTCATACCCCCAGATAATTGCTCTGTGGCGGCGCCTGTACTCGCTAGCATGGCCACAGCAGTCTCATCGTCATACTCCTTTATAAGGGCTTTCCGTAGCTTGTTCAGGAGGTATGATTTCCCGGTTCCTGGCCCACCCAGGAGGAAAAAGCTGTGGTAATCTACAGCTAGTTTAAGAGCTCTGTCAGCCATTTCTGTAAAGAGAACAGAAGAAGCAAAATTATTTCTGGAGGTCAGAAAAATAGTTTAAGGTTCATTCTGAGTATCTCAAAACCGTATGTAAAGCCCTTGAGACTTTATAAAGGTCATTTGGAACAAAACAACATATGGAAGTGACGCATCAGGCCATACAGCTTTTCACAACATGGGTGTTTTTACATTGAAAATTACAGTGTTCTGTCCAAATGACATGCCATTTCTGAAGACTACTCAATAGACTCCTCACCACACGTTGTATTTCTTAGATAACTTAATAAATGAATATCCTACATATCATCCAAATCAAACCTTCTAAACAATAGCGATGCACCAATAACTATTTCATCAATAGGCCTTACTGACACTTCCCTTGTTAGCTCATTTGGTGGGGTAGCCTGGTTCAAAACCCAAGGGCGAAAGGTTAGGAAATCGACCTGCATATAGGGATTTTTTTTTTTTAAATGGCATAATTTTTTATGGCTGCCCCCCTCAACAGGGCAGGGGTAGACACTAACGCTGGCCGGGAGCCAATTGCCCGTAGTTTTGGAACCGCGCCCATAGTTTTCTGGATATCTATATTACTATGGGCCCGTGTGGCCCGTAGCTATGTGGGCCCATATTTTGAAGGGAATATGGCTGTACATAGCTGTTCACTGGGAAGTATAGAATGTAATATGCGTGTTGTATACCAGATTTTCTATTGCTTCTACAAGAAATAAAGTGGTGTTATTGATGATTTTCTGTTCTATTCTGACTCAAGGTATAGTTCTGAATATTTTGAATAGTATGGTCGTATCTGCTTGACAAGGCTGAGGGTTCCTCGATCGATTAGACCAAAACTATATGTATACTCAAGATATAGTAGAATACAGTGGTCCTTCAAGGGTTAAAACTATTTGTAAAATCTCCCTCTCTTAATGCACAGATTCAGTGGTGGAAGAAAAGGGGGGCAGGGGGGCCTGCCCCCCCCCCTATCTTCTGTGATATGTTTGGTACATACTCAGTGGCAGAGGAAAAGTGAAAGGCAGGGGTGCTGCCCCACCTATCACAGAAGAATGGGACCCTGAATATATTTGGGCCCGTCAAAATTTCCCAAGATCCTATACACACATTTACAAAATCGTACATCTCTCACATAGGAAGAAGTGGGGACAGAGTTGCTTATGCCTCCAATCAGAACTAAAGGAGGATCCAAACTGTTTTTGCATACAATTACAATAAAAGTGTGTATATGCACCATCAAACTTACAATCCTATTTTTAAAGCCAGTTTGGACGCCCCCCCCCCCCCCATGAAAATGTGCTTCCTACGCCTCTGAGATGTTAATGTAGAAATGATGGCAAGGACGTTGTCACTGTGTTGCTGTATCATGACCACAAATGAACATACCGGTAAACCTTAAAGGGTTAGACATGCCTTTCCTCTTCTGTGAATGTACCAATTTAAATTTTAAAATCCAGGGCCCACAGTATTATCTCCGGGCCCACAACTTTCTGAGGCTGCGGCCCCAGGTGGCCCATGGTCTCAAATGTTAGTGTCTGTGCCTGGAGGGGTGATAATCTTTTACACCCCCACTGCAGGAGGGTTCTTAACTTTTTACCCCCCCCCCCAAACTTGCCATGCCCGCCCTGTAACTAAGAGATGAACACTCGCTAAACATTTCTAGTTTTGGCTTAGGGAGTGATCATTTTTTTAACAACAGGGGGTGGGGATGCGCGCAGGCCCTTTGAGACATAGTAATGTGCAGGCTTTTTGGTTCAAAACAGGTTAAATTCTTTTGACCCCCCCCCCCCTCCCCACACAAAAGGGGTCCAAATTGTTTCCCATCACCCCCCAACAACAGGGGGGGTGGTTTTGCGCGCGGAGCGCGCAGGCCCTTTGAAGCATAGTAACGTGCAGACTTTTTGGCCCAAAACAGGTTAAATTTTTTTGCCCCCCCCCCCAGAGGGGTCCAAATTTTTTACACCCCCCCCCCCCGGTCAAGGGGCAAATTTTTTTGCCCCCCCCCCAAACCAACCCGGGCCCCCCCCCGCCTGTTGATAAATAATGATCACTCCCTTAGATGGGGTAAAATTGCCCCCCCCACCCCCACCCCCATTTGCCCTGACATATGTACGTTTATAGTCACATGCAGCGGTACCAGCATACAAAGCCCCCTCCCCCTCATGCAGTAAAACATGACCCAGGAAACCGTATTAATTCACAAACCCCCTTCCCCTGTAGATTGATATTGGCCACTCCCTCTGCCGTGGTGACAGCAATCACAGAATGACAGATAATATGTTGACACCATTCACTTCCAGGAATGGCCTGTCGCTTATTCTCAAATATGTACAATGTGATACCCGGGTAGCTCCTACATACATTGTGATGCAGAGGCACACTTACCTTTGGTGAGAAAGAAGGATTGAATCCAAGTCTTGGGTGAAAACTATGAAGAATATTTTCTCTGTCTTCCAAAATGTGCTGGTGACGTGCAAAGTGTGTCAGGTCAGAGGTCGAGGGTTTCCCCAGTAACTCCACCAATCAGAGGATACTTCCTCGTGTAAAGGGGCCCCATGAAGGGGCACTTTATTTAGAGTTTATATCCATGAAAAGGCAACCAAAAAATACGACTGTGTAAAAAATAATACTTATAAATTCGGATTCTATCACAAGTATTTACATGAAGGCTAATTTAACAAATAATGTTTTATCCACAACGTTGGCAGCAAATGGTTCCCTACACTTCCAACAGAGGGCGGTCACCAAAAAATGGTGGCAAACAACATGGCGGCCATGTGACATACCCTGGTAGTATTATCTAGGTCACACCTCAGTCTCCTAGCAGATTTCTAGTCCCTCTCGCCCATGTGGGCCATATACGTGCACGTATAAGTTACATACAAGTACACATGTATAAATAATTCTCGCCGAGTGCCATTTGGCAGTATTTCAATCTGTGTCTGCCAAAAATTGCATAACCCTAATAACATAGAGACATGGCACACGGCGGTCATATCTCCTTATACCATGGCATTAGACTCAGTTAGTGACTGATACTTATAAAGGATCATATTACATGGGGCCATGTTCTTTTAGATACACACAGAACAGTTTTACTACACAATATGTATACACTTATGTAGGATAAAAACGTCATGAGCCGTCATCAAATAGCGATGAAAACATTATTTAGCTTACTTATAACAGAGTTAATTAAAGTAAAGAATCACATGAAATAAACACAGATCCTATTCTGCCTCGTGAAATGGTCGGGCCAACTTAAAAACAGATACTCAGTGTGGAACTGTACAATTTGGAATGGTACAATTTTGATGGACCTGTCAATGTAAAAGAATTGATAAGCCAAATACTACCCTGGATAACACTATAGCATGGGCTGCAGGACTATGTCCATAACAGAGAGGATCCATACCGTGTGGCACCTACATATCACTGCCTGCCGTACCCCTCATGTATCGGCATGTGGTACAATGTGGTATAATCCTCCACCTGCACCCCCCCCCCCCCAAATCGACTCATGGGGCGTCCTCCTGAGTTTAGGGAACAGGCATTTATTAATAGTCAGGTAGTACCGATAGTAGGATTGGATGTTTTCCTCACATAAAATTTCTCACTCCTCCAAAATTTGACATGAAAAAATATGTATCACTTTTTCTTGAGAAATGCCCTCTCCTCCTCCCGCATTGCATATATAATTTGTGTAGGTAAATGTGGCATCGAATATTAATTGGACCAGATTAATTTTAGTTATCACCTCCTCCCCCAGGTAATAGATGGGTGGTCCATTAACCATGACCAGCTGGTGATTAATCCATTCCCCCAGATCAGTTTTTATACACCTGTATAATCCAGGCACACAGCTGGTATTGACCAATACTGCCAAAAGCTGTATCCTGCTGTGCTGGGCTGCACACATGGAACTCATTGTATATTAAAGGCACCAGGGGATATGAGCGCCAACTTGGAGGAATTCCCTATGAAACCTATAATTATCCCCTTTGCTGATAATTATAATATTGAAAAAAATGTTCACACGTGCTTGTGCTAACTTTCAGGCAAATTGCACACTGGAGGCACACATGGCCCTTAATAACTCCTTCAGCCCCACACCACAAGCCACACAGTAGGGCGCCAAGTCTTATACTACAAAGCTATACATACACATCAGTGCTTCTTTGCTGAAACCATGCCTGTTTCCTATACTGCTATACAGATTAATGCCCGGCTGGGGTTCTCTCCCCCACCTGGTATCCACCTGACATAGTGACAGCTGGGTCCTCAGGTAACTTGAGTGGTTACCTGAGTGACTCATGATCCCGGGGGGCTAACTAGTCTTTGTTGCAGGTATAGCAACTGCCCCCCTACCAACCCTTTTCTCAGAGGTTGGGAGATTTGATTTTTGTTGCCATATTTGTCAGAGGTTTGGAGATTTGACTGTCCCAATTTTCATAGGTTGGGAGATTTGATGAGCTATTATAAGTTTAGGTCTCTCTGAATATTGCACTAATTCAATTTTATTCATCCCTTTCAGCAAGAAAACTTGCTCAATTAGATGATATGATTTTAACTGCCCTACTTACCAGGGCCTTGGCGACATCTGACTGCCCCTCCTCCTTTTCAGGATCTAATAGAAATTCACCGCTACCGCTTTTCAGAGTTGTGCTGCCGTGGTTATCCAATACAAGGTAGAGTGCCCCCCCCCCCCCCGGGCTCCTGATGCTACCCGGGTACAGGTACTGCAGCAGGTGGGGGGGGGGGGGGGTTACAACAGGTGGGTGTGGCGGCTTTTAATTGATTGTTAGGTAGTTTAACGTCCGGGTGGCACATTGCTTTCCAGACGGACATTACCCAAATGCCTACCATAGGTGATTGTATGCAGCATGATCGATTGTATTCAGCATGATAACACAGGATCACAGTCCCACTGAAGCACAGTAGAATGTCGGTACTATATAAAATATCCAAGCTTTCTTTTTTTCTTTGTTGTAAGTTTAAACCTACCCAAACATAGCCTCTGCTTTGAGGGGTAAACCTTAAACTCTAAAGTCCTGGACTGGCCGAGTATGGGGAGGGCTTTTCTTAGCCCTTGGGGGAAACACCGAGTATTATTTTTATCCTCCTGATGTTTGTAGGTTACGCACTAGTTACATGCTTAAAGCACTTTGGCAAAGTCATGTGCTGGGGTAGCACATTTACCTTAGTCAGATCCCCCAGTGTGCTGTCAATGCCAAAGGGGTATACTGGGATCGGGAGCGGAGGAGGGGGAGGTTATAGGGAAGAGGAGGGGGCATTATCTTCTATCTTATATGTTTGTGTACATGTATGCTACGTTTATTTTAATATATCTATAATATGTATTCTGTCGAGGAGCACAGCGTATATATTTATTAACAAAATTACTGTAATGGATAGGAGTTGGATATAGCTCTGGGCAAAATGAACCAGTGGAACGGTATCCGTGAGTAGATGTGTAGGCTAATTCAAAATGTTAAATCCCTCAGTGCCTACAGTACGCCGTTATAAGGAGGACTCCACTCGGAAACCCTGATTCTGCACAATTTAACATGATCAATGGGGCTCAGACCCCCCCCCCCGGGGCCTTAAAGGTGTCACCAAGACAGCCAGTACATGAAGTGTGGGGTTGATGTGGGAGCGTACTTATCTATCCAAATAGGGGGACTACACGACCTCTACAACACCACAGGTTTACTTACCACCAACAGCTGTATTAGGTAACCTGTACACACAACACTCCTCAGTCCAGAGATGCCACTCCCTAGTTGACAAAAAGTAGGAAATCTTGAAATTTGGGGTAATATTCTGTAGGAAATTAAAATAATTTGATCCAGAAATCCCAGCCCAAAAGTAGGAATTCCTGCAAAAGTAGGAAAAGTGGCCTCACACAATGTCGTCTTTTTGTTTATTTTAGTGGAATGATAATGATCAGACAACTATTTCAGGGGATTCCCAAAGACCATAGCATGTTTCAAATATTCTATATTATAGCAATATGTTGATGTAATATTTCATAGGGCAGAGCTCGGGGTAGAGCTACAGTATAAACTGTCATAATGACAATACTGTCTCCATCTCGTGGACCCAGCCCCCTTTAGGGCGGCATGTTATCTTTATCAGCACAGCCAAAAATAATTGTCTCATTTCAAGAAACTAAGATAAATAAACTCGCCTAGCGGAAAAATGACTTTAAAAAAATAATTAAAACTAGTCATTTGTCCGCCAGTCGAGTTTATTTATCTTAGTTTCTTGAAATAAGTAAATTCTTTTTGGCTGTGAGGGTAAAATGGAGCCCCATGTGGCGGAGGCAGAGGCATGTGTGGGGCAGACATGAGAGGGCGCCACTTGCCACATGGAGGGGCACATTAACCATATAAGGGCCGCATACTGCTTTAATGTTTTGTACCCTTGGTCGTGTTGATGCATGAATGCAGCCATGGCGAGTAGCTCACCAGGGCTGCATTCAAGCATCATGCCGACCCTATGGAAGTGCATTATGGTAATGATGCATCACTGGTGGGGTACTCGCCAGGGTTGTATTCAACGCATCATCATGACAAAAGGGGCATTGCATTAAAGCACTATGTGGCCCTTGAAGGGCTAAATAAATGATAACACAACTCAATGGGAGCCACTCTCACATAGCATTGTCCCACCCAGCCCAGCTGCACCAACCGACATCTGATACACCGGCACAGCTTTTTAACCCAAAGTCAACCACTTTCACCAGCATTTTTCTAACAACTTTTCCTGCTTTTTTTCTGGTATATTTCCATCGGACTCTCCCCATTTAGATTGTTTTCTTCTTGTGATGATTTGTGCATGTGTCCATGCCAGGCCCCAGTGCGAGGTATCATATATAGAGGTGACTGCACTTGGGAAACAATTCTTTGTGGAGGAGGAATGGGAGTAAAAAGATGTTAGTGTTGGCGTGGTGCATACCGTTAGATGCCATGTGGGACGAGGTCAGAGCTGTGAGGTTCTCTCCACTGGGATCAATCCTTTAGCTGGTCACTTATATCTCTGTCCCAACCTTCCTGTACAAAAATAAGACAACTACCGGTAGTTCACAATCACTACTTTTGTAACCTTTTTTTGTAACCCCACCCTTATTGTCCCTTTCATAATTTTGAGTTTGTGGCAAAGCAACAGACTACAGGCACCAATACCTGTATGGAGAGTGGGCGGGGTCAGGACATAGTGCAGAGTAACGGGCACCAAGACGTGTAAGGAGAGTGGGCGGGGTCAGGACAGAGACATTGGGCAGAGTAACGGGCCCCAAGACGTGTAAGGAGAGTGGGCGGGGTCAGGACAGAGACATAGGGCAGAGAGATAGGCACCTAGACGTGTAAGGAGAGTGGGCGGGGTCAGGTGGACTGGATCAGAACATTGGATCCGGGCAAAGAGACATGTACCAGAGATCCAAAGTGTAACACTAGGTAGGAATAGGGAGTGTATTTCATTACGATTCTCTCGGGAAAAGATACATGTATTACAATGTGGGTCAAACGGCATGTAGAGTAAGCGTTTAATTGATTAAACTCAATGCAGCAAAGTCTAACAATCAAGAGTATCAAAGCAGGAATACTTTACCAGGGTGAAAATATTAGATAAAGTAGAAAAATACATTGATTTATGAGAGGCAAATAGATAAGGGGGGACATAACATACTTTTTTCACGTTGCCTAGGGATCATAAGTGAAGTGGTTATGTAAAAAGAGGTGTGAAAGAGGTTGGTGTGAAGAGGTGTCTACCAGCACTGTTAGCATGTCACGTCTATGATGCAGACTAGGGGGTCTACCCTCCTGTCTCCTGACACTCCTCTTGCCCTCATACAGTCACCCCCCCCCCCCCAACACACAGACATGCATACACCTACGGTACCGCCCCATCTATCTAGCCCTGGTCGGCCCCAACAACTCGGTATTAAAGGGTCTGGAGGCAAATTTATTTTGAACTGGAAGTTGAACTTATCAGGCAGGCATCAATCTAAGGGACAGTCCATCGTATAAAAGTGATTTCAATTGTTAATCGTTCCCCTATCTACAATACTATCTGGTCCCCTGCCACCCCACAATGTGGGAGGGGTATCAGCTAGCACACAAAATGGTGCTGGTAGAGCCTAGACCATATCTCCCAGCAGCAGGAGCCTGGTGAGTGAATGGCCATTTTCTAGACTCTGCAGCCATTGTTCTGGCTCGCTGCACCTGTTAACATTTAAAGGCGTTTTTATCGGATCCCTGCCCAGTGTCAATACTGAGGGGGGCCGGGTTGATCCCGACCCTCCTCCTGTACACTCATAAATCTACAGAATGGGAATAGTAAATAGGGAAACTTTAGCTATTCAAGGCAATGTGCATGTCACCAATAAAAGGTGCTTAACATCATTGAGTCATGTATGATTGATGGTATATTTGTATGGGGGATTAATAGAATAGCATTAAGGCTAAGGTGGCTTGTACCGTGGATTTTTCTATATAAAGTGAGAGTGGTGGCGGGGGTAATGGGGGAGGGAAAGATGGGGAGGGGGGAGAGGGAGAGGAGGGAGGGAGAGGGAGGGAGAGGGAGGGAGAGGGAAGGAGAGGGGGAGGGGGAGGGGGAGGGAGAGGGAGAGGGAGAGGGAGAGGGAGAGGGACAGGGACAGGGACAGGGAGAGGGAGAGGGAGAGGGAGAGGGAGAGGGAGAGGGAGAGGGAGAGGGAGAGGGAGAGGGAGAGGGAGAGGGAGAGGGAGAGGGAGAGGGAGATGTCCTTAACATTCTGAGCTTTCCAAGACTGAAGGAATCTTTCAAATATTCCAACTGGAATTGAAGTTAGAGTGCACTCTAATCTTCCAGGCAAATTAGAGCAAGTTTTTGTTATTATTTTCTTTTTTTTGTAAATGCTATTCTATTAAATATAATGCAAAACTTTGATTTTGGTATCCGGTCCTGCAGAAATCTATCCGGTCCTGCAAAATTGGCTAGTTGCAGGACCGCCTGTCCTGCATGTCGTGCATGCCGAAAAAGTTTTCGCAAAGACTGTATTGGTCCCAAACCTCAGCCCACCTGTAGAAACCATCAGTTGGACTTGAACCTCTAAAGCTGACACCCACCCCTGTAGGTACCACTAGTATTTATAAGGTGCCCAGGTGGCTCTGGGTCACCATGAATATTTCATGGACGGGGGATGATGAAGAGCCACGCAACACCCAGCTAACCCCCAGGTAACCCCCAGGTAACCCTCAGCTAACACACAGCACCCACTGAGCCGTAGTCAGCAACCCACAATGGCGCACAGAGGGTGCTAATTAGGGTAGATTCACCATGAGTCGCACACATACCCTGAGACGGACACTGATGTTTCTAATTACCCATGTATGATAACACTTGTATTGGGTGATTTATTGGATACGAATGACACTTTAACTTTACCATTATTCACAAAAAAAGAGATTAGACTACTTGAATAATCCCAAATTCAAGTGTCTGTCTTAAGGTATGTGTTCCACTTAAGGTGAATCTACCCTACGCAGCATACATAAAACATTACTGATTAGCTTGGAGACTTTCCGTTGGGATAACAAGGGTGTTACTGGTATTAAATATTTAAGATAAATTTAATTGAGCAATAGATACGGCTTCAGAAGTAATTTAATATTTATGTATGGATCCAATTTACCTTCTGGTATTTATATGAGAATTCTGCATGTCAAGGCTCATAATAATTATTTAGAGATACGAAATAAACCATTGGCTCTAGTTCCAGGGCCGGATTCAGGATTTTGAAAAGTGAGTGTGTGTGTGGGGGGGGGGGGGGGGGGGTCCAATTGTATAAAGTCATTGAAAAATGTCCATTAAAAAGTCTCAGATTTTGGACCAAAAACGGCCAATAATTCTTATTTACTGTTCTGGTCTGACTATTTCTATACATTCCTTTAGTACCAAAGAAATCAGAATCTCCATGACACTATAATATTGTCAGTGAGGAATGCCATTTTACCCTATTACTCTTCAGTCGGTGTGTGTGTGGGTGGCGGTCCTGGATGGTCCCTAGTCACGTGCTAGTATACATCAAGGCTATGTGAGGACAAAGCGTGAGACCGACCTACATTGTCTTATACACCAGATGTAGACTTATTGTAGACACAGGGCGGAGCATCTTCTCGCACAACATAAACACCAGGCTTCTTTCTAGGTGACACTGATTCCCATCATAAACCCCTGACTTACCATTGGGAGACTAATTCACCTTAGACCTAAAAAATAAATGAAGTTGGGTTCCGCTATTAAACATGGTAAAAATAACAGGGTCGTTTGGTTTAAAAAAAAAAGGAAACCTTCCTTTTTTTTGTCAAAAGTTTTTTAAAAGTCTTTTTTAGTGAATTGACAGGTTGAAATGCCATTAATTTCCTGTGAGTATACTCATAATGATAACTTTCTATCCTTCTAGCAGATGGTATGTGTGGTGTCCCAAGGTAAGGAATGGGGGTGTTTTCTCATCCATTTGCTCTATACATCAAACACTTTGATCGCATCTGCTGATGGGCCTTAGATCCCCTCCCTCTGAAGTAGAATGACATTCAGACACCATGATCTCAGCTCCATT
>CANHQG010000675.1:0-37708 GCA_947462335.1 Harmothoe impar
TACATATACAGTCTTGCCAGGTAATTGACACAAGTTTTTAAATTCTTAAATACCAATAGCTGGACTTCTTTCCTTCCTCCCTTTCTGTAGTCCATTATATCACTCCAGTTCCATCCAGAGTCTTAGAGTCTCTTAGACAGGTTTTCCTTATTTTGGCACAGCCTATAGAAGGCGTCGTCTGCCTGTCCCAAGCTACGCATCAATCAATCATCAGTCCCAGGCCCTTGACAAGTAAGACCCTGACAACTCTATGGATACTAGATGCATTGTCACAATGATGACGAAGCATCAGGTCATGTTTTATTGGTCACCTACCTGCTACCAGTATTAGGCTCAGAACAATGATTACAACTGGGACCTGAAAACGCATCGTGGTGGTTGGACCTAAAGTGTACAAGAAAGGAATTATGATTACTGTAAGTTCTCAAGTATAAGCCTAACAGTTCGATTATGGCTCCTTTAGTTCGATATAATAGTAGCAAAACTTGCATTTGTAAGCCACACCCTGACTCTGGGTCAAACCTGGAAGTACTAGCCACAGCTTTTATGCAAGAATTTATGGTAGGTAGTGTATATTTTGTAAATCACAGTAGGAGTTGCAGTAATGTTTGTGTTATTGCGAATAATTGTTGTTTCTCGTACAAGCGGGTTGACAATTTAGACGAGCACCAATCATTTTGTTACCCACTGTCAATTATTCCTGTAAGGTCTTATGACAAAATAATAAATCCTGTATCTCCAAGTCTTTATTTCAGACGAACAGGTTTATACATGTAACACGGGTTTAATGGCCTCTAGTAATTTCACTCATAGTACACTGTATAGCCTCGTAATGACTTTATACCAGTCTGGCTCTTCCTGTGGGTGAGGGTGATACATGGGGGGGGGGGGAGATGTCTCATGAAGACATATCCCCTGGAGGAGCCGGAGCACTAGGCCTCACTAAGGCCTCACTAAGGCCTGATGTTTTGGGTGCTGCACAGCATTGGTGTTGTGTTCAACACGACAAGCTGGGCAAATTCTGGTCAAGTAAAACGGCTCTGATGGTCTCCTTTAGGGTTTTATGGGTCGATGTGAGAATTTCTGGAGTGCAGGGAATGCCATAGTGCATAGGCTCCGGCACCACATATCTCCATCCCCGGGGTGTGGGAAGATCTCCACCCCAGGGCTGGTGGTGCACCTCCACCAGGCGCCCCTCCAGGGTGTCATGGCCGTGAGCAGTGGTGGTGAGCTTTGGAGATGTGTAGGGTTCAGGGGATTGTCTGGAGTCTGTAATAGTCTGAGATAAATGATGTTAAAATGAATAATGGCGACATTATCGGACATATGGACCTCCCCCCCCCCACCTGACAAGTGAAAGTTTCCTCCCTCCCCTCAAATTGCATCACCACTACGACCGTTCCTGTGAACATAATAAAAGCTCTGAGACCTTCACATATAAGACCTTCATATTCATTTTAGCTTTCATTTGAATAAATAAGGATTTTATCAAAGAATCTATGTACGGTTTTATAGCGCATCAGAAATATGTCATGTAGTTGAATAAGCCTAACCAAAGTGAATTATTAAAAATAGAAGGATCGATGCCAAAAGGCCAGGGTTATAATGATCTAGGTAAAAAAGTAAATAATTGGTATACCGAGTTATTACTCTTGATGACAGTCATCTGGCGAGAGCAGTACTGGGTTCAGTGTGCAGAGGCGACCAGAATCTGACCCCTACACAACGCTATAAGCAATACTTGCAGGTAGGAGAATATGTTAAAAAGCTGAAAATCAAAGGGACCAGCTTAGACCATGTGATAACGGTTAATAAAAAAGAATTGAAAGATCAGACATACCTGTCAAAGAGAACTTGAATAGTTGTAGTCAGTCTTGGGTGGCTGCTGCGGAGAAGTACCCACTAGAAAGGACACCCACGGTATATCATTACCAGTCAATGGGACCAGCTGAGACGATGTAAGCCTAGTAAGTAGCAGTGCCATCTTGGAAAAGGAAAGCACTATCCGCATGCCTGTGGCATAGATCATTATTTGTACCCCATAGCATGTGAGTAGTGTTGCTTAGGCCAAAAGAAAAAGAAAAAAAGGTTTGTTTCAGGTCACCAGACTAACCCTATCAAAATAGGGCCGACCCTATGTTTTTTAAATGCAAATTCAAAGAAATTTCCATATTTTCCCTACATTTTCTTCTCATGTTATCAGAAATAAACTTCTTTTTTGCCTTATTCCCATGCCCAGTAAGGTGCATCAAACACTACATGTGTCAATTGAAGTTTTGGTTTCAGACAGACCTTTTTTCTCTTTGCCAATAATGTGTATGTGTGTTGGGATGGGGGTCGGCGCAAATAAGTTCTTATGCTATTGGTATTACTAGGAGGGCTGATACGGATATAATTCCCTAAAAGATGGCTCTACTGTAGGACCTCTTTCTTGCAGTTGGTCTGGGACAGTGCCGATGTTCGGACTACACATAGCTTAACACGTCACAAGTTGGCCAATCTTCACCTCTCTCTTGCTACGCAGATAATCTATAAGTTTTAGGGGTTAGTCAGCAGTGGCTAACCTAGGTTCTTTTTTACTAAAAAGGACGAGAACTCATTATCAAAAAGGGAATCCTAATTTTCCTAAATTTTCCTAAATTGAAAAGACTGAGGTTGGATAGTCAGTTCAACTAACCTGACAGTATTAACTAACATAATTATATATTGGTGGAATAGGGAGCCAAAATATGAGAAAGGGTCTCATACTGTGGCACCCTATATGCCCAACTTATATTGGTCAATGCTGTCAGGTTGTTTAATTTCTAGAGGGAGCCACTGAGTGGTCGTCCTAGAATCATACAGGTGGCATCAAAAAGCTGTATACAAATACAACACCTACGACGAACATAGGTTGAATATAAGTTGGCCATTCTGACATTCAAGTATATGATAAACCTAGGAGAGTCAGTACATACTAACCCAAGAAACCTATGGATTTTCAGTGTGGGATTTGGGATGGTAGAAGAAAGGAATGTGTTATATTTGTCAATTACATGATATCTATGTCAGTTTTTTTTGCCTTGATAGTCACGAGTAAAAGATCATAAACTAGGCCCTCATTTAACTCTGCACTGTGTTTGGTACATGGTACCGTTTGATAGTATATCAACCTGGTAGGATTGGCCTAATCCAAGACTGGTGAGTTACTTGCCAGGGCTGCATTACTACATCATGATGACAAAGGACATGACACATAAATAACACATGACACATGAATAACATTGAGTGATGGAGCCCTAGAGTCTCCAAACATTTAGCTTTTCCTTTTATTACATCCCAATATTACACACCTAATCTCCGACTTATAGTCATCGCTTAATTGACTAAATGTATATCTGGTTTCAGATCAATATCTCTCTCTTTTCACAGAGGTGGAGACGAATGTGTTTGTGCAATACATGGTCGTTAAATGTACCATGATTCCCTCACAGTAGGCAGCTTGCCAGCTAATCTGACATAGATATCATTGACCTCAGAAGACAGTATAATTACAATGATCATGCCTTCTGACATCATCCTTTCTCAATCTCCCATGTTCATACCGTGTTGGAATTTATTTTGAGCCCTTTGTTACACCCTTATTCTACAAAATTGCTCTTATCCTACAAAAATGTATAGCTTTGTAGCAAAAGTGCTGTCAGTCAGCCCTTATCCTTTATGATTTAAGATTGTCGTTAGGATGGCTAAAGAAATCATAGTATTATTAGTTTTTCTCATAAAATATTAAAAAATAAGCCTATAAAGGTTTTGTAGGATAAGGGCTATGTGTAGGATAAGGGCTTGACTGATTGCCCTTAACCTACAAGAAAAACATACGTTTTCCTGGATAAGGGCGATTTTGTAGGATAAGGGCTAAACATGTGGTTTGTAAGATAAGGGCAAATTTTGTTGTATAAGGGCCTTACTGACAGCCCTTATACTACAGAGAATGACCATGTTAAGGAGTGGCCATTTTTTAACAACAGGGGGGTGGATTGGGGGGGCAAAACAATTCGGACCCCTTGAATGGGGAGGGGAGCAAAGAATTACACCCCTTTTTAGCGAAAAAACCCACACTATAGCTCAAAGGAGTCGGCTGCACTCAATTTTAAACCTACTGAGGGGGCCGTCACACGGGGGGACAAACATTTCCCACCTGCTCTCTTGAAGATTCATTGATTCGCCGCTGTTGTTAAAAAATAGCCACTCCCTTAACAATTTTACTAAGCCATGATCAAAGACGGGGCTCTTGTATTCAAAGTGAGTATTGACTGCTAATTTAAGAAATGATGGACTACATCACGACCTAAATACCAAATTACTGTACTAGAAATGTCAGTTGGATATATGATGAATGGCCGTGTTTTCAAAGTGAGTTGAATCATGCACCAGAAGGGTGCCGATATCACTAGATATCAGCACGGGGATATAACAGAAAAAGCATGATGTGTGGCCCGATTGTATAATAAACCACTATAGGCCTTCAGACTCATTTCTGCTTACAGAGACCACAGCTAGAAAAATACTATAGTAAACACTATAGTTTACTAAAGTTTACTACAGTATACTACAGTATACTATAGTTTACTATAGTATAGTGGTGCCCAATCTACTGTAGTTTACTATAGTATATAATGCCTTAGATAGTGTTATACTATATCATACCCCACCCCCCACATACCCTGACACTATAGTATATTATAGTATTATTTACTATAGTTTACTGTAGTTTACTATACTTTACTATAGTATTTCCCGCACACCATCACACTATAGTAATCTGAAGTATATTCTACTATAGTTTACTACAGTATTTCCCGCACATCATCACACTATATATAATAAACTGTATTATATTTTACCATGGGGTATATTTATATCCCTTATTTTACTATAGTTTTCCCGTACTATACTATACTAGATATTAATCCAAAATCATAATGATAATGCATTCTAACTACCACAGGAAAAAAAGAAAAACATTCCCATAATGCTCTATAGTGTATATTTTACTATAGTTTACTTTAGTATTTCCTGCACTATATATAATACTAGATAATTATCACAGGAAAAAGAAAGAAAAACATGCCCATAACGCTGACAAGGTATACGACTAGATTCTAATGTTTGTGCATAGACATACAATAATATACATATCTATGGTTTGTGTAAACACTCTCAGGTGCGACCCATGAAACAATAGACCCCTAAGACAATAGCCCTGCCCCCATTTAAACCGGGTCAACTGTAATGGTGCATGCATGCATTGGTGGTGACCTGCATACATTATAAACGACCAATAGGAATCCAGCAGCAGGACTGGGTGGCAGTTTGAACTAGGATACCGTTGGTGATGGACATGGCACATGGGTAACTGAGCACATTTCGGTTGATACTTAAATTCAGTATAATAGTATAGTCACTATAGATTATGAGTGCTTGACATGAGATCATCTGTATATAACCATCAATTAGGGGAAGACACCACACAATTAGGGGTAGCAAGGATATTTTGACAACTTTATGGCATATATATATATATATATTGATTTGCATAGACTTGCATATGCATCATCGTGTTATTGTCCCGGGGGGGGGGGGCACTTCCTTTAGCACTGACACTGCACGAGTTTAGGGGTTTACAATGGTTTTACATTTGATGTAAAGTCCGATTTTACAATCAATTACAGACATTTTCAGACATTTACAACAAAATTTACCTCCAATGTAAAGCTGATCAATATGGATATTTGTATAGGCTTTACAACCTGATCAAAGATCGTAATGGCTGTATTGACACATTATCCAAAACCCTACAAATGCCTGTAATTCTCATCTTTACATCCCTGTAAACCCATAACAAACCCCTACAAGCCTCATCTTTACACCAGTGTAAACCCATAGTGAACCCCTACAAGCCTCATCTTTACACCTGTGTAAACCCATAGAAAACCCCTGCAAGCCCCATCTTTACACTGTGTAAACCCATAGCAAACCCCTGCAAGCCTCATCTTTACAACCGTGTAAACCCATAGCAAACCCCTGCAAGCCTCATCTTTACTACCGTGTAAACCCATAGCAAACCCCTACAAGCCTCATCTTTACACCAGTGTAAACCCATAGCAAACCCATGCAAGCCTCATCTTTACACTGTGTAAACCCGTAGCAAACCCATACAAGCCTCATCTTTACACCCATATAAACCCAAAGCAAACCCTAACCGTGGTAAGCTGGAACATAATGTAAACTGGCCGGGATCATCAATTGGGACTATTGGGTATGCTCATCAATGGAAAACACATTTTTATTTTATATTCATTAATTGAAGCATCATTTGAGAGAGGCAGTTCCCTCCAGGGGTAGGGGTCCGCCCCCAGGGGCAGGGGTCCGCCCCCAGGGGCAGGGGTCCGCCCCCAGGGGCAGGGGCAAGGGTCCGCCCCTTGGAGGCAGGGGCTGGTCTGTGGAAGGTATAGTTGCTCTCTGGAAGGTATGGTCGATCTCTGGAAAGGTCCTGCTGTAATCTTTCCTGTGGGAAATAAAAAACGTATTTATGCATTATTTATACCACATAAACACTGAGAGTGATGGTTATACAGTTATAGTTATGTACTTACAGGGAGACGCAATTCAAATATATATTATAATGTATATGTCTAAAGTATTAAATAGAAGTGTACCTACCTGGAGGGACATGTATATCTACATGTACATGTGGCTTGAATGCTGCCTGGTGGTGTACTGACCAGTCTGTTTAAAAATAGCCCACAATCTCACACATCAGACTGAGGCTAGCCGCATGGGGGGGTGGCAGGGCCATTGTCTTGGGCTTGACCTCCCCCCCCACCCCACTGGCTAGTTGCTCAACAGCTACATATTCTATAAACACCCCACAACCATCTGCTACTGTTAGGGAGTGGTCATTTTTTAACAACAGGGGGGGGGGGGGTTGGTGGATTTGGGGGGGGACCAAAAATATTTGGACCCCTTGAAGGGGGGGACCAAAAAAATTTGGACCCCTGTTGAGGGGGGGACCAACAAATTACACCCCTTTTTAGCGAAAAAGCCGGCGCGTTACTATAGCTCAAAGGAGTTGGCCGCGCTCATTTTCAACCTGCCTAGGGGGGGGCGGGAAAAGTTTTGACCCCTCCCGCGGGGGGGACCAAAAAAATTTAGACTCGCTCGCGCGGAAATCCACCGACCCCCCCATGTTGTTAAAAAATGACCACTCCCTTAGTCACAGCTTTCTATTTGGTGGCAATGGTGCGAGGGGGGGGGGGGGGGGGTAACTAGGAGGGGGGCAGCAGGGGATGACTGCAGCAGCAGAAGGGGGCTTGTGCATGTGGTTTCTTTATACATGTACTACGGAAGGGACGAATTCTTAACGCATTCTATATGCTACCATACACTTCTACCCCCCCCCCCCCCCAAAAAAAAAGGGAGGAAGGGACAGGGGATAGGGGGGGGGGAGTCAACAACAGAGGACAATGACCACGTCCCAGTCCAAGTCAATTCCACTCTCAGTGCATTCAGACTAGCTAAATGCAGCATTTTTCAGTTACTCCAGACGTTACATCTTAGATCTCCTGGATTCATCTAGAATGTACATGTAGCTAGTGCAATAATCATACGATTTCTAAAGTTGGGCAAAAAATTGATAACTGCATTAAGGTTTCAGTCTTCATAGATTTCTTACCAATCTGTTAGCATAAATCCATTTTAATCATTATTATCACCATTCTCACGCTATATAAATTCATAGGCATATGCACACATTACTTGTCATTGCATTGAATATATTTGTAAAAGTCTAAACTTATTCAATGAATAAGTTAAATATTAAGTTTAAAATCACAAGTCTAGAATCCCGGATCGGCTCTTTATAGCAATTGGGTCCTGTCCTGTTACACGTCCTTGTCGGGTCAGGGCTTTAAAAGGCGTCCTACGTGATGAGGAATGCTATAGAGAAAGCCATGACGTAAGAGGCCGGAGTTGCCAAGACCTGCTGGTCACACCTACAACCCTATCACAACGGGCACCTTGGTGGTGGGTTCACAGCTACCACCAGACAGGCCTGTCACCATGGGATGTGGATAGGGGGGTGTGGGGGGGGGGGATAACCAAGTAAAATAGTAAATTTCTTTTTTTTATTATAAATGAGTTGTCAATGATGATATTATCTAGTTCTATACATTGCTAGCATAATGGTCGCATTTTCCTTTTCTCCCTGTGGTATTATAATAATCAATTCTATGACCAACTCTATAAACAAATTTAAATTAGTAGATCCCCTAACGCCTCTGACTAGTATCACAGCTTGTAACCCTGTAGATGCCTACAAAACAATGCATAATAACGGGCTGAGGGTCCCCTAACTCCTCAGGTTGAAAGAGCCCTGACCTACCGTAAAGCTAGCTATCATGGGGCCTTTTGTGATAAGAGTGACACTTACAGAAGAAGTAAATGTATGTAAATATCAATCAATGTAAATGCCTGATAAACTTGTGTAAATTTTAAGCACTATCCATACATACATTTACAAAGAGATTTTCAAAAAAATTTCCTTGGATATTACTGGAATGGTAAATGCATGTAACTATGAATTGATGTAAATTTTGTGTAAATTTTTGTAAATTTTGAACACAATAGATGCATTGATTTACAATGAGATTTACAAAGATTTACAGCCTTTTTCCTTGGAATGTACTTAAGTGGTAAATATATGTAAATATCAATCAAAGTAAAAGCCAGGTAAATTGTTGTAAATCTCGGGTGCCATCTTTGCACAGAATCCTCAGAAAATTTACACTGTTTTACATGGAAATTACATGTTGTAAAACCCAAAGCTCGTGCAGTGTGAATTACTGGAAAAACTTTCAGATGAGACAATAATCCAGCATTTTCAATATTAAATACACATATTTATTCACAGGGCAAGGGTAAGGCCTACCATTTGAGGGCTTTTGCTTTACATTTTTCTCGGGCTCCCTTGATTAGGTTATGGTTTTTGGTGAGTTTTCCATGAATAGGGTGTTGTTTTGTTGATTTTTCTCCCGTGATAAGGGTCCTAAATTTGAGGTGATGTTTACACATAGTTACTATAGAAAAGATAGGGAGTGGCCCCCCCGGGTCGCAGATGGGTCCCATCCCCCCATCCAGGCTACATGGGGGTCAGACACTTATAGACACCGGTCACCGCGCGGCCGTTCTTGACCCAGTAACAATAACCCTATCCGGCTAACTCCATATATAGCAGAGGTTAGAGTTTCCTGTACTACTACGTCACAGGGTGGTGATTGGGGGGCAAACAGAGGCCTCCACGTGGTTAGGTACATGTACCATGATAGGATCATTAGACTAAACTCTTTTATAATTACTTACCTGAGTCATAGTAGGGGGAGCCTATAGTCTGCAGTTTTTACTATTGTTATACTTATGGTATACAAGAGAGTACCGAAACATATATGTATTTTATAACAATTTATAATGCATTTATGTGACCGTTCCTGTGTGAGATATGGTTCATATACCCTATAAAGTTTCACCCACGTGGCTTTTGTTTGCCCCCACTGTTCTATTATTGGGTGCAATCTACAACCTAACCTCTGCTATAGCGCTTGTGGCCGTGAGGCCCGGGGGGGGGGGCACTCCCTCAGCTTTGCTTACTATGTGTGAACACTATTCCAAGGGAAAGGGTATGTCTTTGGACCCTAGGCACGGACCCGCGAGGGTCCTTGAAAAGGGGTGCTTTTTAGGTAATTTTGGAGGAAAAGTGGTATACTTTAAGGCCTTATGACTAGAATAGCGTACAGGTTAAAATCTTATTCAATTTCTGTCTTGAAATTAGAAATATTAGGGTACATCTTAGGCCCACCTTTAGTTGTTTTTTTATATGGTATTTCTCGCCCATCCTTGATAGATGTATTAAAGCCAATAAAGGGTATATTGTCTTATTTTGTAGATTTGTTACCCGTGATAAGGGTACCAAATTCGAGGTGATGTTCACACATAGCTACTATAGAAAGATAGGGAGTGGCCACCCCGGGGTTATTGTTTATTGTAGCCTTTAGGGCATAGTTATCTTACAAAAGACACTAGATTAGTAGACTGCACAAGTCTAGTCGCAGGCTTCATACAAATCTGTAAAAGGTCTGCGCAGACCTTTCACCCCTTTGGGGTAATAATGTACTCTTCCAGGTGAATAAATACGCAATTTGCACGTTGAGGCAGCTATACACACAGGCTTGAACCCGCAGTTCTTACTGCACCTGCAGTAACAGTCAGAGCGCAGTCGGGACAGGTTCTCAGCTATATTATATTGGGGCGCTGGGCCTTTAAAGAGAAGGGAAATATTGGTAACGCCCACCTCCCAGCCCTTACCTGATGCACGCTCTCAGCTTGCAGAGTGCACATGCCCGCTTTTGGCAGTTAAAATACCTAAACAACATTCACACATTGAGGAAACAGTGGGATTAATCACGCAGCCCACAGCATTGACACTACCGGGTAAGTATTTAAAAGCCGTCACATGGCCGCCCACCCTTGTACCAAGTTGTAGGTGCGTCCGTACATTTCTCCCAGGGCCGCAGGTATTTATAAAGCCGTCACATGGCCGCCCACCCTTGTACTAAGTTGGTGTTGCGTCCATACGCTTCTATATTTAGCCTCGGACAAGGATGTTGTCTGCTTTTTCTTTATACCAAATATGCCATTCTTGTGGCGCCTATGCACATCCATTTGTTACAGTCTTTTTCCCAATTAGGATTTCCTTGGATTTGCATATGTACCCATTAAATTACCTAAAGATCTTCATCTTTTATTGCCATTTCTTGTATATTGTAGGTAGTCTAATTCGAGCAGTGCTTGACCTCCATCGGTATTTAATACGATTTTCATGGATTCTATGAACTTTTGCAATGATAAGGAAAAATATGCATATAATCACCGCTGGGCAACTGTCGCAATGTCGCAAACGATTTGCGACAGAGGCCTTTGAAAATGCGACAAGGACATTAGGGATAGTCTGGGCTTTCCAAATCTGAAAGAATTTTGTAAATATTCCAATTTGAACCAAAGTTAAAACTGTTTTAATAGTCTTCCTCTCCAAGTGTTCCTGGAGCAATATTATTATCATATGCTTCTAAAATGTAGCCTATATAGCCTAACAGAAAAAAAATGGAGCAATCTACCCACAAATTAGAATAAACCAATCTAGAGGTAGAATTCCACATTTATTCTGGAGCAATATGTCCAGAGAATGCATTAATCTGAAAGTAATATCCCTAGCTATTTGGAGCAACATTTTCTAGGTTTTCTCAGCAATGTATTATGTCTCTAGACCCCTCTAAATACATCAAGCTACAGATAAAATTCTGCAGAGCAATATGCCCCCAAAACTCCATAGAACGCACTACATCAATTTAATATGTCTAAATTTCCCTGGAGCAAAATGTTCAGAAAAAAATCAATTTAACAATAGGATTTCAAATTCTATCCAGAATAATGCTAAGGTAGAATTTCTAAATTTTCCCCATGCAACATACTCAGAGAGCCATCAGAATATATCAATACAAAGGGCAACATTTTTGTATGTTCCTAGACCAATATATGTGCCCAAAAATCATTCAATTTCACAAATATATTAAACAGTCAGTTTTCTTTGAGTCTCAAAGAAAATTCTAAAGGTGAAATTTCAAGATCTTCAAAATGCAACATGCTCCCAGAACCATCAGAATACATCAATCTATTTGGTAGAATTTCGGAATTTTTCTAAATCAATATGTCCCCCAAAGCTTCAGAATATACTGATCCAACAGTATTCTTAGAGCAGTATGTCTCTAAACACTTCAGAATATATCACTCCTCAGATAGAAATCAAAAGTTTCATGGAGTAAATTTCCACAGAACACATCAATTGAAAGGTAGAATTTCTAAATTTATTTTCTTAACCTCTCAGAATACACTATAGTAAAGACCCTGGACGTCTCAGAATTCTCCTGGATTACACACACAAAATCTCCCTTGAGGTGACGGGGAGGACCGTAGGGATGTCACCCCCCTCACTCCTAGTTAATGTTTGCCCCCCCCCCTCGGAAATACTTTGCTCCATAGATTTCTAGGTTTGCTCCAGGGTATCACAATATGCCCAGCCCTGTGTAAGGTTTGCTCTGTAGCCATCCTAGAGTGACTTCTACTCATGGACTGGCATTACAAAGTGTCATGACACATTCTATAAGTCCCTCATGGACTAATTAGTCCTGAACTCTTGACACTGAGATGATACTGCTGATTTGACATGGTACCAAATTGGGCATGCAACCATATTGAAAATGGAGTTAGGTATAGGGGGATAAACTAATGAATTGAAAAATACTGGAATAAATGAATTAAAAGACCATTGTTTAGGCACTGTATTAAAATGACAGAGATGTTCCATATTCCCAGTGATTCACTGGCACTATTGGGTGTTGGACTCTCACTGTTCAAACTATGGTGAACTTGAAACAACAGTGACCATTGTTTTTATGGTGAAAGTCTGATGTGCCAGTGAATCCCTGTTGTTTTAACAGTGTACATATATCTCAGTCAGTGTCGCCTGTTGTGACCCCAGAGTCTCCATTTATAGTATTTCATTCTCAGAACCCCATTACTATCTAGGTTCACCATCAATTTTCCTCCTTGCCATGTGTCTGACTAACACAGAACTTAAGATTAAGCGTATCTAGCCAGTTTTAGGGAAAATAGAATGTTCGTAAGGAAGGACACATTGATTGTATAATGATTTGTGATCATTTTTGGGGTCATTTTTTTCAAAATTTGTCATCTCATGCATTAAATTTGGGTCATAACCCACCAAAATGACGGTGTGGGCCTACTTACATGTCCCTCTCATTGTTTTACTCTGTTATGTGCAGCATTTCGGCCATTTTATGTTGGTACATGAGGGTTCTAAAGCATGACTGTCGTTTTGTGGCGGAGTTTCAAGCTCGATACTGATTTTCCGCCCACCACCCTTAATATCTAATATAACTTGCTAATACTGCCAGACATGTTATTTAGGCACTTGGTTTATCATCCTATACAAAAAATTATTTCATAGCATTACCCATCCTTTATTTAGCCTTGTTTTCTCTTTCGTGGCGGAGTTTCACGTGAAACTCCGCCACTATTATTAGTCTTACGTTAGTCTATTACTGTAGCAAGTAGGTCTTACCAGAGTACTTGGTGATACAGTTTTATTAAAGTACACATATTGAAGACATTGTAGAGTGAATTGCAAGACTAAAGGACCCATTTTAGGCAAACTAGGTTAAAGTGGAGATTTTGTGACACAAATTTGATTATTTTCCAAGAAAGGAGTGCCTGTGATGTATTTAAGAGTAGTTATCACATATTCATATCATTATTGTGGCGGAGTTTCACTTGACACGGATGATCGACTTCGCGATGCGATAAAAACTGAACCGCTAGGGTTAGAGATGTATAGAAAACTGTTCTGAGGGCTACCAACACCTGCGATGTGTGGTTTAATGTGAGTAGGGTAAAGGCCCTCAAAGAGAGGTAATTATAGAGTGATGTAATCATTCCACTAGCAATTCATACTTACAGTAGGTACATACCTACCTCTCAATCAAAAGGGCAGGGTTATCCTATTTATCTATGCTAATGGTTTGCTTGTATAGCCATTCTCCCTACATGTATATTGCAGTGTATGCATTAAATGTACTAATTAAAATATCATTATATATATATATAGCCTTGGAAATTACAAACTAACATGAACACCCATTCATCCCCTCTCCCCTGATATGCCAAGTGTTATTGTAACATGACTTTGGGTGGAGAAATCAATGCATCAATTTGGGCTGTTTAGCACTGTGACACTTGCAAGGCCGTGAAAGCTGTCCCGTTTTTATTACTAATAATTAGGCAACAAGGTTAGCATTACCGAGTACTATACATGTGGGCATTTTAGCATTATGTCTGTATTTCCGCTATTAGAAAATTGATATGAAGCATAGTATATAATATATTAATAGGTACCATTTTTAAGTGGATTGTTATCATGAGATCAACATATGACTGAATGATTCCCATTCTTGCACAGTCTTGAAGTAAGTATTCTAGCAACTCTGCCAGTTGAAATTTGGAGTGATTGGTAAGATTAATTAGATAGTTAATGCTAGTTGCTAGTTAACCAAGGACCATAGCAACAAGGATATATCACCATTTTTCATGGGAGTCATTTTTGATGAAAATATAAAAGGTAGATTATATATCTCATTGATATTTCCTCTCATTTCTAGGGGTTCGCATATAGAATGTCTGTTGTTAGGTGAGATCAGATTAAAGCTCAACAATGATCTAGAAGGGGGTAGATAGAACAAAAAAGGCCCAACGGAAAGCCAATGTACACAACTTTTGAGGTGGTTGCCATGAACAGAGTCATTATGGGCAAATATTAAAGGCCCTGTCAGCAACTTTACCCCCTGTATGTCGCAACTCTGATATTTAACTTAAATCTTTATTTGCAGAGCCATATACCTGTGATTATGGATTGAAGCGTGGATGAAGACAGTGCAGACATCATTCATATTGTACCAGCTTCTACAAGAGTAGTGCAGACATTGTGCATGTAGTGCCAGGAACTACAAAGACAGTGCAGACACTATACATGTAGTACCAGCGATTACAACGACAGTACAGATACCATACATGTTGTACAATGTACCAGCTATTCAAATCCAGTGGAGATATCATTCATGTAGCACCAGGTACCACAAGAACAGTGCAGATATCATATATGTTATACCAGCTACTATGAGGACAGTGCAAACATCATCCATGTAGTACCAGCTACCACAAAGACAGTGCAGACATCATTTATCTAATTGCTGCTACCATGAAGTCCAAGCAATCAACATCTGGGACCCAGTTGCTAGCTGGGTACATGGTAGGGATTAGCTCCGTTGTGGCCAACGCCCTCTCAGCCTCCTGTGTTCAGGCCCTACAGGGAGCCGTCCCAGACTTCCAGCTGTCTGCAATACGATCAGCTGCTACAGGTCTTACCTTCATCATTGGAGGATTGATCATTGGGTCTGACTTTAATGTCGGGGTACAATATGTTCCTGGGTTAATATACTATGGTGTTTGCTTTTTGTTCCTCAATGTTGGTATTTTTGGAGCTGCAACCTACCTCCCCTTAGCTGAGTTACAGGGCGTGGTCACTATGGTGAGCATCATGTTCGCTATACTTCAGTCTAGACTGCTTTTCAATGTCGATATAGTAAAGAGTCATATCATAGCAGCAGTAGTGTGCATTGTTGGTATCATTCTGACAGTGCAACCACCGTGGTTGTTTAAAAATGTAATCATAACATCTGATACTATAGGAAAGAGCTACAATAACAGTTCCGGCAATGTTCCCTTACTAGACAGCTCCACCAGCAGTGGTCAGTCAGTATTGCTTGGTTACATATTGAGTATCATTGGAGGTGCAGCATATGGTGTATCCTTTGACATTAGTGGTATACTTCTCCGCAATGTAAGGACAATGCCTAAAGGCACATATACAATGTCAGTGTGCACCATAGGCTCTGTGGCTGTCATGTTCTATGTTGAAGACCCAGTGTATGTCTCTGACCTCAAACAGTTGCTGCTGGTTCTGGGGCACGCTCTGTTCTCTGCAGCTGCATCGTCTACTAACGTATATGCTGCTTCAATTTTACCAGGCCCTTCTCTGTCCATACTGTTCAGCTGGGAGGTGATCACAATGCTTGCCTGTCAGTACACCGCCATGCATTCCATCAAGCCAGGGAACTACAACTGGATTGAAGTCATTGGATGTGTCATTATTGTTTTTGGGGCAAGTGTTCCAGGGGTGGTTGACTTATTGTCATATAGAGCCAAGGCCAACAAACTTCCCTGATGTTTTCTTCTTAAATAATGTGACACTTTATTGATCTGAAGTCATGCATTGATGATCCTTGTTTTCATATTATGCTGTAAGCCAATATAGCAATGAAAAAAGTTGGATTGACGATGTGGATTCTCCGCTACTACATGCAGAACTGACCAGGTAGGGTGATTTTGGCGCTCCCTGATATGTTGAAATGACATGTGAACACATGCTGTGTTTCCATTGGTGTGCATTCATTAATTAGGTCATGATAAATGCATGTGTTTACACAAGAAGTAGTTCCCCTTCTATACTTTCAGCAAAACACCCAAAAGCTACATTTTAGGGGATTTCTCAAAGGAGACTATTTCTTTCTGGTTCACAGAAAATAAATGTTTGGGTATGGGGAAAAATAAAATGCTCAATTTTATTTTTCTGGTTCAATGGACATTCAGCATAGAATGGGTGGTTGTTGAGTTCAGGATGTTTCATCTTATTCCAAGATTCATCAGGTAGACATTCAGGAGTGTTTTGGTTCAGTTTGTTGAATTAAATTGAATTAATTTAAGCCTAAGTTTGTTTTTATCTGAGTCTCAGTGGACTTTTGATAAAGACATGGTTCTGACCCAATTTTGGTGACCTTGTTCTTAGGGCTTCAGGTCAGTCAACATTGTTGGGAGCTGCACTGTCTAGGTGCAACCTACATTAAGGTAGGGTATCTTAATCATACCTGGTCAAAACTATATCTCATGGTTTTTAGGTTAAATGTAGGATCCTTCTTTCAATTGATATTTTCCCTGTACCATTTTTTGTACACACAAGAATGTTACCGGGGTTAATTCACATTTTGGAAAAAATTGTGTATTGCCCTTTCACTGCACGGGTAGTGTGATTCAGCGTTGGGGAAAAAATGAGGCCTTTTAAGGGTACATCTAACCAAAGCCTTTCTCCATGATGTTCATGCCCTGGGGGATGACAGTGTTTAGGCGTTGGATCCAATTCCATTCTACTGATTTCCTCAGTTTATTTGCATGTTTGGACAGCGGGTGTTCATAAATGAACTCCAGAATGTAGACTTTGACATCATCCATACGGTGATGATCAGGTCTATTGAAATGGTAGGCCACTTCACTCTTCCCATATCTTTCAAACTCAATATCTTTTAGGTGCTCGCCCACTCTGAACTGGGCACTCCTTTTGGTTTCCCCAATATACCTTTTATTGCATGTTTTGCATTCCAGGCAATAAACTATATTTGAGCTCTCACAACAAATATTTATTTTCGTGTCTTTATACACATTTTTGCTTTGTTTTATCTTTCCAGATTTATCAAGCCGGTGGCAGACATCACAGTCTGGGGTCTTGCATTTATTGCTCTTGATTTTGGGGGTTCCATTTTCAGAATTTGCATCCCTTACTGGGTGGTAATCTATCCGTGCTCTGCATAGTAGGTCTCTTGGTCTCTTGTACCCTATTACCATTTTTTTTTCTTTCTAGATTTCTGGTAGAGCAAGATTCAGATAGAGCGTCCAATCTTGTTTGCACCAATATTTGTAGTTTGGTGTAGTTAGTTCTGAAGGTGGTTGTTAGAAAGATGCGATCATCCTCCTTCTGTTTTGCACTTGGCTTTGCCTTTTCTTTTAAGAGTTCTGTGCGATCCATGCTCAAGGCTTTTTCCCTAGCTTCTTTTAGGATATCCTCCAGGTAACCCCGGTCTCTGAATAGTGACTCTTTAGAGAGTAAGTGTCTCTCAAAGTCACTCTGTTCCTGACAGATCTTCCTAAGTCGGAGGTATTGGTTGTACAGTAGGCCCTTTTTCACATGTGGAGGGTGGGCCGAATCGTACAGTAAATAGCTGTTTGTAGCAGTTGGTTTTGTGTACAGGTCTGTGTACAGTGTATCATCCTCATGTATTTTATGGTAGTGTCCAAGAAATTTCTTTCTTGAGTTGACCATTCAGAGGTGAATTTGATGGTTTCATGACACCTAATTAGGTAGTCTAACCATTTGTGTAATTCATCTTCTCCATGATCCCAGATGAAGAAGATGTCATCAATGAATCTGAACCACACTCTAGGTTTCAGGTGATAGTTATCTATCAGTTCTGTTTCTAGAGAGGTCATAAACAAGTTTGCCTATGAGGGGGCTACTTGAGTCCCCATTGCTGTGCCGCTTACTTGTAGGAAATTGTCTCCATTGAATTGAAAAATATTATTTTTCAAGACTAAGCCCAAAGCTTCTATCAGAGAGCTGTTTTTGGGGTTTATGTCCTTGTCTCTTTCTTTCTTCAGCAATTTTTCTATGCTGGAGATACCCTCATCATTTGGGATGTTGTGTCTTTTTTAAAAGACTTGCCTTTTCTTACTAGGGGTTTAAAAAGATGTCAACAAAGGCTGATAGGCGCTCAGTTGGGCAATTGTTGGCTGAGACAATCGGCCTCCCTTGGGGGGGGGGGGGGGGGCTTGTGCTCTTGTGAATTTTTGGCAAGAAATAAATTTGGGTGGTCCTGGGCTTTTTGGTCAGGAGGGTTTTCCCCACTCTTTTGGTTATTTCTTTTCGCTCAAGCATCGATCGTACCAAATTTTCTACTTTCTTTTGGTTAAGCAGAGTTGAGTCTGAATCTAGTTTCAGATAGGTGTTGGTATCATTTAGTTGCCTATGGGCTTCAATGATATAATCTACTGTTTTTTGTACCACAATAGATCCACCTTTATCAGCTGGTTTTATAGTGATGTGTTTGTTAGCCGCCAGTTCCCTGATGGCCTTTCTATCTTTCGTGGTTATGTTATATGCCCTTTTGGGCTCAGGTTGACTAGATTTGTTTAGAGCCTTGGTGTTTTCATGGCACCAGTTTTCTAAGAGGATTGACCCTGCTGGGGGTTTCCTAGAAGACTCACTCTTTGCCTAAATCTGCTGTGGTTAACCAAAAGGAGATTTAGTTGGAGGGTTAACCTATGCAGCAAAAGCATCTACAATAGAAGGTTGCTGAAGGCCCTGTTTGTTTTTATTTTTCTCGGACTTTTTCTTAGAATCTAAGAATTCTTTCCCTTTTCCGTTTGACCAATAGTGCTTAGTCCAAAGCTTATTGTGGAAATTATCTAGTTCCTTTCTAACATCAGCCATGTCCACACTAGACTGTGTGGGGCAGAATTTCAGCCCTTTACCAAGAATTTTAAATTGAGGTTCTGTTAGGGTTGTATCAGAGAGGTTTATCACATCTGTGCTAGCTGTATCTTTTTTGTTTGATTCAAGACTACTTGTTATAATATTCTCATGATTATTATCACTAGGATTCAAACCATTTTCCAACGATACATCAAGAAAATTGCAAACAACAGAGGTATTCAACGTGTCATTTTTAGTTTTTTCTTCTGACAGCATAGGCAGTTGTGACATGTGAGACATGTGAGACAAGTTTTGACAGTGTTCAGTGTCAGAGTCCGGGGACAAGTTCAAGAGTTCATTGATACTGGTGTTTGGGGTGAGCTCAGGAGTAAGGTCAGAGTTCACTTTTTGTTCTCCCCCCTGCGCCCTGGGTGGCGCTTCCCCCCGTTTCCCTTAGGGGGATTGGGATTTTTGTTTTTGTCCTTGTTGAAAATGGGGATGGTTTTTTTCCCCTTGTAGTTGCTCTTTCCACCCTGGGCTCCCCCCTTTCTGCTTTTGGGCTGGAAGGTAGGTTTCAGGGTGGTACGAGCTTGAGCTGGGTCGTGGACCTGGGCTTTGGTGGGATTAGTGACTTTTGAGAAGTCGTTCATCTTGGTCTCATGGGCTGTTTCAGCTGTGTTGACCATTTTCACCTGGGATGTGATGGCGGAGTTATACCGCCGGTCAGCTTCAACGTGGTTCTCATTGTCGGGGTAAGGCCCACGGGTGAGACCCAACATGTTTGCATTGTGACCCATGGTGACCCGGTCAAGCTGTTTGGCCACCTCCATGATGTCGCGTGCAGCTTGCATTCAGATTTTGGCTATGGTGTCGACTGTCTGCGGGATTTGGAGGAGGATGTCCGTGGTTCGGTCACTCCCCATTGTCCATAATGGGTAATGTTTGATGTCATCCGCCAGACATTCGTTATAGAATGCCGCCCACTGGTGGTGAGTTTTGGCATCTATAGCAGACTTTCTGGCCTTATCAAACACCATACGGGCTTCCTCCTGCAGGCGGTTGTCGCTGGTGTCCTCCTGTGTGGGTGGAGAGAAAGATAAGTCACCTTTAGTAAACATGAAAGAGCACTTACTTTAGGTACATGATGATTTATCAACACCTGTGTTGCAGCATGAAGCAGTTTCACCTCCTGGGGCCGCCACTTAGGATTGACATGTGGCCACTGATGAGTGTTCATGAGAGAGTTTCGGAAACTGAGATTTCAGAAGACACTGAATCCGATGAAATGTTACTAAATAAATCAGTAACTGTTGACTGAGAATTTTCAGACTGGGATAGAACATTGAAACGATTTTCTAAGTTTAATTCAGTCAGAATGCGCAAATTGTCATCATTGTTGGCGGTGACTCCGTGTGTTTGCTCGCCGCTGGTTCCCGGCACTTGCCTTTTGCCCTTGCGGGTGTTGGCAGTGAGCGCGCGGGTTCCGGCGGTTGGCGTCAAACGGAGAGCAGGCGGCACAACTTTCGACTGAGTTAATCTCCTTTTTATACGACGTGGATTTGCACAATTGGATAATACACTTTGACATGTACTCACCGGAGTGTCCTTGTCCACAGTTGGAGTTGTATCTGCTACTACGATGTTGAAGCTCAGCTTGGTCAAGCGAGCGCGCTTCGGTGGTGGTTCAGCTGCCATGGCTGGTGCCATGTGTTTGTTGTCGCGGTATTCCACCGTCAACGAGAAACACTCAATCAGTTTGACCGGAGTCTTGCCGAAAGTTGGGAACCGGAGGCCCGGTTAGAGCTAACTATTTAAAGTACTTTGTGACTATGAATATCACTGGGCACAATATAGTTTGCTCGGAAGAACTGGAGGTTTTACCCAAAGAATGGAGAAGTGGAGAGGCTCAGCCGCAAGACTAAAGTTAGATTGACGATGTGGATCCTCTGCTACTACATCCAGAACTGACCAGGTAAGGCGATTTTGGTGCTCCCTGACATGTTGAAATGACATATGACCACATGCTGTGTTTCCATTGGTGTGTATTCATTAATTAGGTCATGATAAATACATGTGTTTACCCAAGAAGTAGTTCCCCTTCTATACTTTCAGCAAAACACCCAAAAGCTACATTTTAGGGGATTTGCCAGAGGAGACGGATGTTTCTGGTTCACAGAAAATAAATGTTTGGGTATGGGGAAAAATAAAATGCTCAATTTTATTTCTCTGGTTCAATGGACATTCAGCATAGAATGAGTGGTTGGTGAGTTCAGGATGTTTCATCTTATTCCAAGATTCATCAGGTAGACATTCAGGAGTGTTTTGGTTCAGTTTGTTGAATTAAATTAAATTAATTTAAGCCTAAGTTTGTTTTTATCTGAGTCTCAGTGGACCTTTGATAAAGACATGGTTCTGACCCAATTTTGGTGACCTGGTTCTTAGGGCTTCAGGTCATTCAACATTGTTGGGGGCTGCACTGTCTGGGTGCAACCTACATTAAGGTAGGTTATCTTGATTATACCTGGTCAAAACTATATCTCATGTTTTTTAGGTTAAATGTAGGATCAATCTTTCAATGGATATTTTCCCTGTACCATTTTTTGTACACACAGGAATGTTACCCGGGTTTATTCACATTTTGGAAAAAAATTGTGTACTGCCCTTTCACTTCACAGGTAGTGTGATTCAGCGTTGGGGAAAAAAAATATGGCAATGAATTCAATGTGGTCAGTTCACTGACTATAACAACGTAGTTCCTCCATGTACAATTAGTATCATCTAAGGAAGAGAACTGCCAATGTTATTACAACTAGAAATCTTGTTTTTACCTTTCTGTACCTGAGGGTTAGAAGCCTTCCATTGTTGATCATACAGACTTCCTCTGTTGCTTGTAACTAATTTGCAATATGTAGAGCAACCAAGTTTATTTGTAGCAAAAACATGAAAATTGTATGAAATAGTGACAGCCCAGACAATCTATTAGATTATCAAAAGACATACAGTTAAAACCTTTTTTTTGTTTGTTGTAAAGGCTATTGATTGGTAACGAACTATGGTTGAATGAGACAATAACACTGAACAATTTATATTTTGATGAGATTAATGGTAAATACATATTCATGTCATGTTCTCAGGGTGATATGTCAGAAATATTGATATTGTAAATTGATTTTCATAAGGGCTTTACATTGATTGTTATATATATATATATATATATATATATATATATATATATATATATATATATATATATATATATATATATACATACATTTATTTATTTATTTATTTCATCAATGTTAAGGCTGAATGCAATAAAAAAATGATACTGAGGATGACTCATTTTGCTTGGTTAATTGATCATGGTCGAGTATCTCTCTTATAATATTTTTAGAAACTTATGCTGTATGTAGTTTATGCCTAAACTTATATATATTAATTCTCAAAACATTACTTGAACCTTGAACCTTTACATATAGCCACAGGTTTTCCCCTTTGCAATGGGACTAAACGTGCTATATTCATATCTGATTCTTTTTAACTGGACAGGAAAGCAAATGAGCATTCCTACCCTAACGCTTACAGTGCTGTAAATGTTATGGAATAGAGAACATGTATATATATATATATATATATATATATATATATATATATATATATATATATATACATATATATATATATATATATATATATATATATATATATTCCCAACATGCATAGATCATTTATCTCATGATATTGAAACATGAACCTATTTCACCGAGAGCTTAGCTTCCACTACCTATTTAGCCCTAAACAAAAATAAAGGAAAACATAGCCCTTGTCATGTTTCTCATGGTGATGAGGAACAAGGATTTTATTTGTAAGATTGTAAAATTATAAGAGTTGTGAGTTTTTGTATTCATTTCAAGTCACAGTTCTCACTGCGATTTTAATAAAATGAAAAAATGATGGGCATGTACATAACAGTAATAGTCATGTCGTAAATAAATAACTGAAACGGTACTTGCACAAGTTCTTTGGTGAAAAATAATGTCCAAGATAGCGGAGTTACAAACTACAATAGACTAATGTTTTTGTTCATAAAGCTATACTAAGTAATGAAGCAGTGATATTATTGAATGAGGAGGGCATTGCTGCTGCAATGAACCACCCCTATATGATGTTATTTACGTAAGTGCTTTAAAGTTGGTATATCTGATGTATACCATGGGGACAAAAGTAGATTGTGTGTTTGAAGAATGATGGTGAGATGCTGTTTCGGTGTTATAGGTCTCTACTGAATAGCTGATACTTGAGTGTCCAAGCATCAGACTTTGTTTTGGGTTTTATGACTCTGACTGTGTACAGTCTGTATATACACAACCTCCACTTCAATCTTGAATATGTAATAATAATCACAGAACATTCCTAGATTCCTTATTAAGGTGGATCGCTACCTCTTGATATGTACCCAGCTTAAATGTCTCAGAATGAGCTGATATTAAATCAATGGGTACATATTTATTCTGACTAAGCAATATCTAAAAATTGGACAGTTTTGAGCAAAATTAAGCTTTATATTGGACTTTGAATATTTGCCATATTTGTGGACAATAATATTTGCTATTTTTGACATCAGCTAGAATATTGAAATTATTAATCAATAAATCATCATCTAGATTGATGTAAATGTCACTACATTGCTTGAAATCACCAAGGGCATAAAGTTCTACCATTTTATACCCTGATTTTTGCTATTTTACCCATTATTCTAGGCATTAAATAAAGGATTTAGACCATTTTTGCACTCTTTTTTAACTTCTGTAGGGGCACGAATAATATGTGTACATATAGGTCCGTGGAGTCGGAGCGGGAAGTGCCTCCATCAGACACTAGGTGGCAACACCTACGCCATGTCCTTTCGGTTATCCGGTAGCAGAGCCAGGCAGGGCACTCCAGACGTCGACACTGCTTGGTCCGCGCTCAGGGTATATAAGAGGCCGAGGTTGGCTACCTCAGGGAGTTCGTCCCAGGACGAGCTCTGACCCACACCTTTCGATACCTTCGTTACCTTTTCGATCAGGGCACCTACACCCCTTCCACATTCTGGCTCCTGCACCAGTCATGCTGACTCAGGACCAGATCATCCAGCGTTGCTGACTTCGAACTATCGATAGAACACTGTACATCTTCAGTGGTTAAACCAAGTGAACCAAGCAAAACCTTTGTGTTACTTTAAGGCTGTGATCGAATAAACCTGTTGCATTCAAACCGAATTTGGAACCTGTGTTCGCGTGATACTTATACAAACCCCCTACATTGGTGCCGTGACCAGTTCGGGTGAAACACAGAATAGCACAGTCGGTTCGGGTGAACATGGCTGAACAAGCAAAGGGTGGAGCACCACTTCACCCTATTTCAAGTCCGGATCCGGAGGTGGTAGCGGCCCTTGAGAAACACTATGGGCCAAGCCGTTCGAGTTTCACACCAGAACCAAGGAGAGGCAATCCTGATTCTATTCGAAAAGATCTAGGGTCAAACCTGGAGGATTCTTTGTTCGAGACTGGTGGTTCGAAGAGGCACATTGCTCCTATGCCAAGACAAGGCATAAGCATTCTGCATGCTGAATGACACCAAAGGCAAGAAGTGACACGTCGTCACTCCGCCGAAGAGAAGTATCGATTCGAAGAAGCAAAGATTGCAGAGATGGACAGGATGAATGCGGAGTTTGAAGCCTTGAGTCATTGCTGGGTGCAGCTCCGTAACAAGAATGAGGAGTTGGACGGCGCGACAATGGAGAAGCAGAACCGCTTAGACACAACAAAGGCGGAGCTGGAACATATGGAAGACCCGTTCTCTCATCAGCAAAATGTCTTGCGACGGCGGACTGAGGTTCTTGAACAGCTTCAAGATAAGACTGTACAAGAATCAGACGAACTCCATGAGACGATTAGAGAGGCAACTAAAGCGATGATGGAAGAAAAGGACCGTGTTACTCAGGAACTGAAAGATTTACAGTTGAAACGAGAGAGGGAGTCAACTCGAAATGGCTCTTCGGGTTTCGATCATGTCAATGATGGCATCAACAACTCAACGTCTGCTGGGGGTGGTGCCGCTACCTCATCCGGAGGAAGACCGAGAAGGGTGATTATAGATACAGGTGATTTGGATGGGAGGTCGTCACAACCTGAACAAGGCTCCACGTCATACGATGATGACTATTCGAATCCCCCCAGCCGGTCAAGCTCTCGAGAGAGACCAAGCCGTTTCGATTCGAGTGATAGATCTTCGAGATCTGATCCGAATGAGCATTCGAGTGGCCCCACAAGGAGGTCAGGGAGATCTCCTACAAATGCAGGTAGACAAGTCTCTCGACATGAATCAATGTCCCCAGGGATGAAACTGATTTACGATTCGAACCCCTGCATTGCTGAGATGGGAGTTGACTGTGTTAGCAGACAAGCTGATAATGCTGATATCGTAGATTGGAGCATTGAGCAGTCTCGCTTATTGCACAGGGACAACCATAATGCTGCTAGACGCACTGCAAGCACTCCAGTTCCGTTCACAGGCAGGCAGCCATGGCAGGACTGGTTTGCAGACTTCATGGAGGACATGAGCTATAATCGGTGGTCAGAGCAGGAATCATTGGACGAGCTTCTTCGGACATTAAGAAATGGGCCTGGCAAGTTAGCTGTGTCGAGATGGAGAACAATGCATGGTGCCAGATCGTTTACCCAATTGGTGGAATGCGCCAGTTACCTGATCGGTAATGTGGGTAATGAGGATCCGCTTCGGTTGTTTCGAAAAAGGACTCAAAAACCAAATGAGTCGCATTGGGTGTTCGGTCTGGAACTGCAGGGTCTCTTGCAATGAGCTAGACCACGATGGCAGTTAGATGACCCACAGTTCCTAGATGATTTGTTCTCACAATTCATTGAGGGGTTGAGGGACTCTGATGAACGAACCGTAGCCTGTGATAGTTGGAAAGCTGGAACTTCTCTTACCAATTTGTTCATGGCCATAGAAGAATATGACAGGAAACGGCATCTGCTATCTTCGAGAGTACTTTCGAGAACTTCATGTATGGTACAAGACCCACCAGCCTCTGATACAGAGGAAGGTGATTCTGGAAGGGAGGAGGAGATTGGCGCAGTTGCTCAAAAGAACAGTGGCAAATCTTATTCCAATTCGAATTCGAAGCGCTATCCGAAGGCTGACAGGAAAACACCTCCTGCAACCTCTGGAGCCACCAGCGCACCTTCGACTACATCCTCAACTCCTAGTTCTATGGAAGAACTCCTGTTATGGTTGACTGACATAATGCCTGGAAACCAGCAATTAGCAGGGAGGAATTCGAAGGCAAAAGTGGATAAGACCACCAAAAAGTGCTACAGGTGTCAGGCCCTGGGACACTTTGCAGCAGAATGCCCAGCTGAGAAGCCGGTACCAAAGCCTGAAGAGAAGAAGACGGAAAACTAGAGGGGGTTGCTCGGGATGGCAATGTAGTAACCCCTAAGGTGAATGTATGCCAGCTTATCACCAGCGGTGCAAGCGAAGAAGTCTGAGGTACAGAAGAGGTTGGAAGCTTGGAAGAGGGGCCTGATCAGTCCCTTCCAGGTATGTCCAATGAACCCAGAGAAGTAGACATCCGCGAAGGAAGTGCTGGGGGAGCGACAAATTGGATACAGGAGCTGGAAGTAGTCAGCAGTGCCCGATTGTCCCCGGATCATCCCTGCTTGAAACACTTGAAGCGGCGGGGGGTAGATCTTGGTGTCACCAAAGATTTCGAACGCTTCACCGTCAACCCATCACCACTGGATGGGAAGAGGTGGTATTTGACTGTAGCAGTGAAGGGAAAGTCTGCGGAATTTTTGGTTGATACTGGGGCTAGTCACTCCATGATCTCCAAACGATTCCATGATCTTGTAGCCGATGAACCAGATAACTTCACAACGAGGGTAAAAGCTCATTCGGCCAACAGTAGCTGCATGCAGATGTTTGGTAAAGTGTTTTTCGAAGTCAATATAGGTGGACAGGATTATCTTCTGTCGCCTACTATTGCGGATCTGAGTGATGATGGCATCATCGGATTAGATTTTGCTGTGTTGTACGGGGCAATGTTGGAACCTTGTAGGCGGATGTTGAAGATAGAACATCCGTACAAAATGGCCGTGCAGTGCGTGTTGAGGAAGGTTTGTGCTGTTTTCGAGTGACAGTATCTTCCGAGATCAAATGGCAGTGGTTGAACCCGATGTGGTGAGACTAGCATCCATTGGACTGGAGAGTGCAGATACTTTCGTAGGCAGTGGCAGCAGGAATTTGATTCCTATTTCGAATCCTGGAGATGAAGTCCGTTATCTGATGAAAGGTACTCCCGTGGGGCAGGTGATCGTTGCACAGGCAAGCACCAGTATACTCTCAGAAGATACCAAACCTAACCTTGAAGGGATGTTCGAATTGCGTCCAGAACTCCAGAAGTTGGTGGACGATTCAAGCCTGGTGACGGGGGAACAGAAAGACCAGTTGAGACGGGTATTGATGGAGTATGATGCAGCCTTCGGGGAACCCACTGTTTTGGGGCAAACTGATATGGTGCTACATTCCATCAATACAGATGAGGCTGTACCTTTCAAAATCCCTTATAGACGCCTACCTTTGAAGAAGAAATTGATGGCTGAGAAGGAAATCGCTGATCAGCTGAGATTGGGGGTGATTGTTCCCAGCACTAGCCCCTGGTCCAGTCCTGTTCAGATGGTAACTAAGAAAGACGGCACAATTCGCTTCTGTATCGATTATCGAAAATTGAATGGTTGCACAAAGAAAAACTCCTATCCTCTCCCCCGTATGGACGAGACTATTATTTCCCTGGGAGGAAACCAATGGTTCTGTGCGCTGGATTTACAATCCGGATACTGGCAGGTTGGAATGAAGAAGGAGGATCAGGAGAAGACAGCTTTTTCGTGCCATATCAGTCTTTTTCAGTACAATGTGATGCCGTTCGGGTTGTGTAACGCCCCTGCAACATTCGAAGCTATGATGGAATCTCTGTTGAGTGATCTGTTATGGAAGGAATGTTTGGTGTACCTGGACGACATAATTGTATTCGGGAAAACCTTCGGTTCGTGCCTGGCTACCCTGGTCAAAATTTTCGAGAGGTTGATAACCAATGGTTTGAAATTGAAACCAAAGAAGTGTCACCTATTTAGGACTTCAATTAACTATCTCGGTCGGATGATATCCACTGAGGGCGTTAAGGCGGATCCTGAGAAACTAGATGTTGTGTCGGAATGGGAAAAGCCGGAAGGTCCTAAAGACATAAGGTCCTTTCTTGGCTTCTGTAGCTACTACAGAGACTTCCTACCGGGGTATGCCAGAATAGCTCAGCCTATGCAGGCTCTAGCTCACTGGACTCCGGGTAGAAGGAAGGAACCTTTCCCATGGGGTCAGGAACAAGATCTAGCATTAGAAGCCGTGAAGAAATTATTTCGAACCACCCCAGTTTTGAAATATCCAACAGCTGATGGACATTTCATACTGGACACTGACCCCAGTAACGACAGTATAGGTGCTGCTCTGTCCCAGATACAGGATGGAATAGAAGTGCCACTGGCTTTTGCTAGTAATACCCTCAATAAGGCCCAGAGGAATTACTGTACTACTAAGCGCGAATTGTTGGCGTAGTAGTATATACGAAGAAGTTTAAGCACTTTCTGTGGGGAGGTGACTTCACTTTACAGACAGATCACTCCTCCTTAAGGTGGTTGCTAAACTTTAAGGAAGCAGAAGGAATGATCGGTCGATGGCTGACCCATTTGTCTGAGTTCGGGTTGGAAAATAGCCAAATCCAACATAGAGCAGCGAGCAAGCATATCAATGCTGACGCCCTTTCGAGAAGACCCATATGGATATGTTCTAGAATGGATTGCGATGATTGTGGAGCCCATAATGCTGTAATAGCTGGAATGCCATATGAAGCAATGGAATGGTCCACATAAACTATCAGGCAATTCCAGAAGGGTGATACTGTCATTTCAAGATTAATAGAACAGGTCTCCAGTGGTGTCCAACCACAAAGACCAACAATTTCGATTGAGAACCGGGAAATGAGACAACTACTTGCTCAATGGTCTGAGCTAACTGTTGTTGACGGTATCTTATGTAGGTGGAAAATAACACCATACAAGACCAAACTTCAACAGATCGTGATACCCGCTGCTATGCGAAGGGGTGTATTTCGTACACGGGCACCAGACCAGTGGACATTTTGGAAAGAAGCGCTCCCTTGCGCCACTGTCCAGAAGGTATTACTGGCCCGGCATGAGTAAAGATCTGCTTAGGTGGATCTCCACTTGTCCGGATTGTTGTCTTAATAAGCTAGGTGAAGGCCTGGGGAAATTACCAATAACTCAAGAGCTGTGGGGAGTTAGATTTGCACGCATAGCAGTTGATATCATCAGTGGCCTCAAAACCACTCCTGATGGAAACACATGCATGATGGTAATCTCTGACTACTATTCGAAATACACTAGAGTGTTCCCTCTGAAGGATCATAAAGCCCATACATGTGCCCGTGCATTTGTAAAAGGCTCGGTGCTTCATCTAGGCGTGCCCTTGATGTTGCACAGTGATCAAGGCAGAGAATTCGAATCCGAGTTATGGGCAGCAATGTGTCATAGCCTTGCCATATGCAAAACAAGAACGAATCCGTACAGGCCTCAGTCTGATGGTCGGATAGAAAGGTTCAATAGAACCTTGATACAAGTCCTGAAGCCTCTGGTCAACAGTCACCTGTTGTTCCCCCAATCTATTAGTGTTCGGAGAGGATTTGATTATGCCTGCTGACTTGGTGTTTGGCGTAGCTGGGATAAACGCTGAAATACCCTGTCAGGTAATGTTCGTGGAAGCATTAAGGGATCAATTCAAGTCCGCATATGAGATGGTTCGATGTGAGCTAAGCAAATCTGCATCATGGCAAAAAGTGGGCTATGACGTAGGTTTGAAACTTAGGTCCTTTCGAGTAGGGGATGAAGTAGTGAGGCTACATGACCCCCTACAGCAGCTGAAATTGTCACCCAACTGGGATGGTCCATTTACTGTAGTTCGGATTGTTTCAGAATCTACAGTAGTGATCAAATCCATGTTGGTGCGCCTGTATAAATCCAATGTAGCTCGTCTACGTCGGTGGCATGGTGATGTTTCGGCGCATTTGAAGTCAGGGGAGCATTCGAAGTCAAGTGGCACTGAGCGGAGAGCGACCACCCTGGAACGACGTGGTCCTGGTAGACCTAGGAAACTAGTTATACCCTCAGATGAAGGAAAGTCAATGCCCCCTGGTATTGGTAAAGTGAAGAGGAGCCGGGGTAGACCTTAAAAAAATTTACCAATAAAAACAGTTCGAGCTTCCGGGAAGGAGGAAAAAAAACATGTAAAAAAAGTCTCGGCAAATGAAGGTCTGAAGGGGAGGAGGGCTGTCCAATTGACTACTGGACATCCTGTTGAATCTTCCCGGATGACCAGGTCTAAATAACCCAAGGTAGGGTTAAGACGCAGCCCACGGTTTAACCAGGGGACTGCTGTGACCTAATTTGTATACACAACAAGAACATTTGATCCCATGATGGTAGTACAGACCTAATTGCTGTTGAGTGATCAGAACTAGGGCAGGTGCTGGTTATATGAATGTCCCCAAGGGTGGCAGACAGATCAATCCGGCGGGTATTCTTACGTTACCCGTAATGACATTTGCCTACACTCCTGAGAATTCATAACTAGTGACAGCCATGGTTCTGTGGAATTGACTCAATAAGGATTACACTCCGGTGAGCTACCCGTTAGATCAGTGGTGGGAAACGCGAGCGTCTCCCGCTGCGTTATCTGTTAGAAAAGGGCTATCCGGTGAGGCGTGAACGCTGATTGGTTGACCTTTGCTCCCGCGGTGGGCGTGGCGGCGTGAGACAAGAAGGGCAGCCGCCATATTGGAAGAGCACCAAGAAGACGCGCGGACGCTGCAGGGCAAAGGAGGAGGATAAAAGGGGTCTTGGTACTGACAAAAGTCTCCCAAACCACATCATAATACGTCCAAACCTGGTTAGTTTCCGCTCATAGTGTCATTTGGACACGCGGAGCTTCGTTCTCTGCAATATCTTCGATTTAAACTTAGTTTTCGTAGAAAACATTCGACTTCGATGGAGGAGCAGTACACCCCCGGTGAGGGCCTCCAGTCCGACAACCTGGATCTATTCGGGGACGTGGATGATGGCCAGTTCGACAGCGTGCAGGAATCGGATTATGAATCCGCCTCCGAATCAGCAGGGAGTGCGGTCACCGTCCGAGTGGTGGGGATTAGCCCCTATTCGATGGCCGAGCAGGATGCTGTGGCCATGCCACCGCCAGCGACAGTCAACATGGGGCCGTTGCCGTGGCGCAATACCCCAAAACGAGTAGCTTCGAAGGATATCGATAACTCCACGCGCCTCAACGCTGCAGGCGACCTGGAGGAGGACGACATGCCAGAACTGGAGGAGGTAGGTCAAAAGATGCCTATTCATCCAGTCTCTGATGAGGAAGTGGAGGATTACGTTCGTAAATCGTTGGCTCAACAGCAGCTGATGGAGGTGCTGGAATGTGATCCACCATTCGATACTTCGCTGCAGCTTCACCCCACACTCATGGCGATGGTGCTGGACAAACTGGAGGAACACAAGTTCTATCACCACGACGGGACGTGACTGGAGAGCTATGAGGGGGCCATTCAGGGTGCCTACAAGAACGAAATCTTCGGCCAAATTCTACTAAGGTGTGGTACGAACTTTAGAAACCTCAAGCGGGCCAAACTAGTGGAGGAACCGGTACCCTCGAGCGATGGGAGCACTAAGAGTACAAAAGGGAAGAAGAAGAAACTCACTAAAACCAGAGGTAGTCGTAAAACTTCCCGTTTGAATACCCCTCCAGCTACCCCATCCACATCCGAAGTGTCCGAACCTACTCCAGCCCAGTTCGAGTGCTCTTCGAGTACTCTCCAGTCGACCCCGACTCCATTCGAAGAGCCAACTACTACAACTGAGACTAATGAATCTCAATGCGAGCCCCTTCCTAAGACTCCGGGACCTTTACAGGTCCCCTTCGACAAGGCTCCAGCCATCGTTGAGTTAACAACTATGGAAGTTACCTCCGATACTCCAGAGTCGGTTGAGCAGGAAGCTCGGTTCGCTCAGGTGGTGAGAGAGTCTGATGAGCTCCGGGCAGCCAATGAACGTTTGCGGCAAACCCTGGAAGCTATGCAAGCTACTCCTAGGACTCCACTCACCCAAGCTCAATCCAGGAAAAAACCCAACCCGCAGCAGAAGGGACGATCCGTGTCTGACACTTCGGATGTGGAGGAAGGACCATTCGAACTCCCTAAGAGCCAGCGACGTAAGGTGAAAAAGGCTGAAGCTCGACAGCCCTGTGTCCCTCATGTCCTGCCTCCACAAACCACAGCGATAAACATGTCTCCAACTGTGAGGTTGGTTGATGTGGTCTCCAAGAATGAAACCAGTACGACTTCCACCCCTTCGACACCTCCTAGGGCACCAACTAAGACGCCTTCGACGCCACCAAGAACACTGTCTAAGACTCCTGTGCAGGTTCCTATACCTGCATCCCCATCCACGTCCTCAGAATCAGGACATTCGAATACCCCACCTGTGGTCGCTTCGACCCCTCCGGCTTCTGGGGCAACCGCCTCAGTAGATGTCCCTAACTCTCGGGCAGAAGAAATGGTCTTGCGCAATGCTACTGGGGGCTTTAAAATATTTAGGCCCGAGTGTATGGAGCATTGCAAACGATCCAGGGACATGTGCTCCTGCCCTAAGGAGACGGATTACGAGGGTTTGTCCGACGACGAGGAATGGATCAGGTCTAACACCAATTCACCTAGCACATAGCTTCGGATGGACGGAAAATTGGTTCGGTCGGCTTCAGGATCGGAAACAGCTCCCCGAATCCTACTACAACCATAAGGGATGCCCCAAGATTCGATAGGCTATGGCCCGATACCAAGCAGGGGTAAGGGAGGATTGTCCTTTCGATTCCTGTCGTCATTGGTACAAGCATGAGAACCGTCCCATGCCCACCCGTCTTCGATTGTTGCGGCACCTGGTCGAGTGCCACATGCACCACCGGGCGCAGTACATCTGTGCTGACACCGGCAAGTCTAATAAGAAGTGCAAGGGGCTGTGGACCTTCCGAAGGGGTCGTATGATCGAGCACCTAATACAATGTCATGGCCAAGCCATGATGTTAGCAAGAAAGAACATGGGGGACCTCCATGGACAACTGGTGGCGGGCCTGGACAAAGTAAAGTTTGAGAACATCACTATTGAAACCCCCCAGTTCGGAAAAGTACAGATTACCAGAAATTCGAAGCAGTCCGCTGTATTGCAGCGTACAGATCGAAGAGGTCGATTGGACCTAGGAAGCGCCTTATATCAGGAGATGTACGACTGGAGAGCTGCCAACCCCCTCACGGGGAAGCGAAGTGAGATCAGCAGGAGTCCGGCCACTTCCGAACCTGACTGTAAGAAAGTCAAGTCAGAAGTTTCGGCCCCGAGAGCTCCAACTCCAGGACGAGGGCGAGGGACGACAATCAAGCACCGGTCCCCACTCCAGGACCTACGTCCTGACTATGGTCCTGACTTCTCGGTCCCAAAAGGTCGTTCCCAACTACAAACCGTCCGTCCCCTGACTCCTGGTAACCTGGCTAGCAGGACCGAGTACCCTTCGATGGACCCTCCTTGTCCGGAAAGACAGACTGAGAGAGATCCATACAAGAACCTCCCTTCGGGTATCCCTGTAGAGGATGCCCTTCGTCAGCCGGACTCCCGAAACGTTGAGATGATGGACTTCGAGCACGTTGTCCTGCCTGGGAAGAGGGACATGGTGGTCACTGCCACCATCGACACCCCCCAGGTGGTGGAAAAGGCAAAGCCAGAGGTTAGCAGCTCTACAAAGACGGTTGGGCGTAAAACCCCTGCCACTACTTTGAGTTCGGAATCCGTGAAAACTGAGCCTGTGGTGGACCCAGTTCCGGTGACCACTTCGAACCCGGTCACCACCACACCAACTACAACTGCTAGAGGGGTGACAGCAGCAACTGTCGCTGCCTCAGTGACTACCACCACTACCACCACAGCCACTGTGCCCTTCAGGCCCATAGTGCATGAAGAACCAGCAGTCAGTCCGGAAAAGTGGTATGAGTTAGTGGTCAGTGGTGAAAACCTTCGTCCGAGTTTAGGAATTCCAAGAGGCTACTTCGAGCCTGTGAAGGCCCCTGATGCAGTAGTGCATAAGGACCTGTATGAACGATGGTTGCATGAGCACCAAGCCGCCATGCAGCAGTATGCCGCCTGGGTGGGGAGGGCATCCACAGACTATGCCATAACCATGCAGGGCAAGGAAGTGGAGAAATTAAGACTTATCTTTGAGAAGCAGCGAATTGACGAGCAGGCGGAACCCAGTAAGGTGGCTGAACTTACCAAGAGACTTGAACATACAAAACAAGAACTTATGACGGCCCGGGCCTTTCAAAGGGCCGCGGAAGACACTCTTGAAGATCAGGCCAAAACCATGAAGGCACTGAACGTCAAGTTCATCCGGGTGTTCGGAATCGGACTCACTCAGTGCAGTGAGTCCGACTTATGAAGTGATTTGTATGTTCGTATATTCAGTTGCGTCTTATGACTTGTGTATATGATGTTTCGATGATATCTTATTAATCTGTTGTGTTCGTAATTACAAACGTCCATGATTGGAATCATGATTCGAAAAGCATAAACCAGGTATGAGATGCATAATTGATACTTATTGTCGTTTAAGAAATGTCTCAATGTCTAAAACAAAAAAAAACAACCTTTATCTCCAAAACTTTTTGGATGTAACAATTGGTATTCGGATTTCGAAAGTAGAGTCATATATCGTTTATCTCAGTTGAAGGCATATTATACAACATTCCTTGGTTATAAGAGTTGACTTCACACTTATATTGGTTTCATATATTCTATAATGACAATAGGTCACATAATTACCTCACCAGGGACGGTTTCCCCAATATAAATATTTTTCGAACCATTACTTCCGTGTCATTCCGTCCTAAAAAGTCACATAAAGTGCATTTCTTACCAACCTTAAAAAAAAAAGAAAAAAAGTAATGATTGATAATCAATATTGTATCTCAACAAAACCAAAAGAAGCTGTGATCTTGGTAGTTAGGAATAGTGTAGAACGTATATATTCACATATATATTCATATCTTTATTAAAGATGGATACTCACGCATCAATCTTGTCGTTATGATGTTGGATCTATGAGATCCCTGTTATGTACATAGAGATGTAAATGTTGCTTGGTGTAACATGTCAAGTAAAATCCAGTTGTACTTTCTACATGTTCGTATGGAACATAATTCGAACCTTCGAATTTACCCAAGTGATGTCATTATGTACACTGATATTATTCTCCTATGTTCGAGTAGTATATTATATCAGATGTATTCAACCCTTGTTATAATCTGGTGGGGGTGATGTAGAGGCACGAATAATATGTGTACATATAGGTCCGTGGAGTCAGAGAGGGAAGTGCCTCCATCGGACACTAGGTGGCAACACCTACGCCATGTCCTTTCGGTTATCCGGTAGCGGAGCCAGGCAGGGCACTCCAGACGGCGCTACGGAGGAGTGCCACGTAGACACTGCTTGTTCGGCGCTCAGGGTATATAAGAGGCCGAGGTTGGCTACCTCAGGGAGTTCGTCCCAGAACAAGCTCTGACCCACACCTTTCGATACCTTCGTTACCTTTTCAATCGGGGCACCTACACCCCTCCCACACTCTGGCTCCTGCACCAGTCATGCTGGCTCAGGACCAGATCATCCAGCGTTGCTGACTTCGAACTATCGATAGAACACTGTACATCTTCAAATGGTTAAACCAAGTGAACCGAGCAAAACCTTCGTGTTACTTTTAGGCTGTGATCGAATAAACCTGTTGCATTCAAACCGAATTTGGAACCTGTGTTCGCGTGATACATATACAAACCCCCTACACTTCAAAGGCCAAAAAAACTAAAGATATGCCTCCGACCCCCTATCAAAAGCACTTTCATATGTTAGCAGATGATCTGAACTATTTTCTGAGAGAGTTTTAAAAATTTCTGTTAACTTTGAATACTACTTCTAACTGATAAGGCTACAAAATAATGAAAATTTGTTCCTATTCTTTCCGGAAACATCATATTTTTGCAGTAAAGTGAAACATGTAGGCGTTTGACATGTGAAGTTTTACATTTCTGTGCATGATGGTTGATATAAAAAACAATTATGGAAGTTTTCTTCTTTTTTATTCTATTTTTGGTGAAAAATGAAAATACTTAAATTTTTCAAAATTCTGTATCTAAAAAAGTAGCTCGGGACCCCGCACTTTTCTTTTCATTTTCCGATTCTATATGATCTAGACTGCATGTAGAAAAAAAATAGAGAGATTCTGTTAACTTTGATCAAAGGGTAGCGACCCACCTTAACAGGGATATAGAGTGTCGCCTGTCTGATATCTAGCTATATTGGACTGAGCAAGGAATAAACACTTAATGACTACATTTGTTTATTACATGACCTGTTCCTTTTAAAAGGTAAGTTAAAAAATTGATTTTGAGAGCATCATATGAAGTCAGCCTGTGTAGAATTCGTTGCCAGATGTTCCAGAAGGAAAGTTTTGCTAAGTATAAACTACAAAATGGTGTATTCAGCTTTGCATTGACTTTATTCAAATATCTGTTAGAGTATATAAAGTAAACATAGTCACACAGCCCAAAAAGAGAAAGTCACATCATGAATATGTCTTTTTAGGTTTTTATCACTGGTTTACTAAGGTCTAGATAATTTGTAGCATATTTTAACAATGACATTCAAATTAAATTCTAGATCACCTAAACAACAAAGAAGATTAAAGAGCGTGGGAAAGTTACAAAGTAATACCAAGAAGGTTTCTCATTGGCTCATTTGGCTTTTGAATCAAATGCATCAGTTAGCTGGTTTGAGATGAATCCAATGATAGTCCCAACACCTGAAAAGCCCATCACAGGAGACATACTCGTAATCCCCCCTAACCCTTTTTTGGACAACCAGCTCGTGAGTGTGGCGCCAGGACTCAGTACTCGTCACAGTGACTGTCGTACCTGCTCCTTCAAGATACACTATTTGTTCATCGGTCAATGATACATAATGCATATGACTCCCCAATGTCTCATACTCTGTGGCATACAATTTGTAAACCTTTGATGTGTCGGGGACAGTCGGTGGGGCCTGAGTGGTCCAGCTACCAATGGGGAAGTCTTCATAGTACATGTCGTTCTGTGAGAGTGGGTTTAGCGCGATGTCTTTGAGTGCCTCTATCTCCTTCCAGACGGCGCTGCCCTCCTGGTGTGTGGGCATGACCGGGTACCGCGTCCGCAGCACTCCAGCACCCGGGATGTTGGGCAGCACGATACGCGTCCCTGAAGCTACCACTGGTTGTGCTGTTGGAGTAAATGGGATACTTTTAATGACGTAAAGTTCATGCGTTAAGAGTACATTCACCTGCTGTTGGACACATTATACAGTAAAATCTCATTATAAGGAGCACTGGCAATGGCTTTTACATCCACATATATATATTGTTTTGAAAATAGAC
>CANHQG010000676.1:0-37272 GCA_947462335.1 Harmothoe impar
GGGGAAATTTGGATAATCCGGAGAATTACAGGGGTGTTGCAGTAGCAGACTGCCTTAGTAAAATATTTTGTAAAATTATTAATGACAGAATTGTTGACCATCTGGAGCAAAAACAGTTTTGGAGCATAAATCAGAATGGTTTTAAAAAGAAAAGGAGAACTGAAGACAATGTCATGGTTCTTCAGACTCTGTTTCAGAAATATGTAAAGAATCAAAAGGGTAAGTTATATGTAGCTTTCGTGGACTTTTCAAAATTCTTTGATTCCATTGATAGGCCCAGTCTATTCTATAAGCTCCTAAAGGCTGGAATCACAGGTAATACATATGATATTATTGAATCTGCATACAATGGAAATAGGTATGCTATCAAAAGTGAACATGGCATCACTGAGAGTTTTGTATCAACAACAGGTGTAAAGCAAGGATGTAACCTTAGTCCAACGCTCTCAAATCTTTTTCAAAATGATCTCCATGAAATATTTGATGATAAATGTGACCCTGTTGATTTAGGTGATATGACAATGAATTCCCTATCATGGGCAGATGATCTTGTTTTAGTGTCAAAGTCACAGACTGGTTTGCAGGAAAGTTTGGACAAGCTCAACAAATATTGCAAGATGTGGAAACTGAGAGTAAATATTAAAAAAACTAAAGTTATGGTCATGACGCAGGGAAAGGAGGTGTCTATTAGTGTGTTGTTCGAAGATAATATATTAGAGTGTGTATCATGATACAAATATTTGGGGTTATTATTATCACGTGATGGTAGTCTAAAGAAGATGAAAGCTGAACGTGTGTTAAAGGCAAAAAGGGCACTCTTTTCTATTAGACAGGCATTAAGTACTACACAAAATGTATCTGTCAAGTTGTTTATGTCAATATTTGATAAACAAATTGATCCAATTCTGTTGTATGGATGTCCCATATGGGGCATGCCGTCTAGTAATTGCTCAGTGTCTGTAAGTGCTCCAGGTGTCCAATCAAAAGTTCAACTAATGGGTCTCTTTAAATCACTAGGTATTCATGATATTAATGTTTTATCATGTAGGTTTTACAAGAAAACACAACTCTTATATGTTACTCTGGATAACATTTTGCATAAGATTAAACTATTGGCATCATATCGAAGTAAGCCTGTAACTGTGAATATTGTTGATTTATGTAACATTAGAAAGGGTTGTCCAGTAGAATCATTATACTCGTCAAGTTGTAAGTTTGCTCTTGGGGTGTCGAAGTATGCTAGTACAACTCTAGCACTAGGAGAGCTTGGTAGATTTCCTGTAGAGTCCAAAATAGTTATGCTGAATATTTTGTATTGGCTAAGACTTGAGCAGGGTTCAGCGAATCCTCTTTTGAACCATGCTTTTATAACTATGAAACAGGAAAACCATCAGTGGCTCAAAGATATACAGTATTTATTATGTGAAATTGGATGTAAAAATGTATGGAGTAATCCTTATATATGGTCTAAAAACTCCCTCAGGTCTAACATAAAGAGGAGACTTGATGACATTCATATTCAAAAATATAATCAATATATTGTCGATTCAGAAAACTCAGAAAAATGTAATATTGTTAAAACTTGCCAGGAGGATTGTAGAGTTAGTGGATTTAGATATACTGGATATGAGGAGAAGGAGTATGTAAGAGAGACGCATTCACCCTACATTCGAAGTATAATTACCAAGTTGCGTATAGATTATAATTGCACCTTGGACAGTTTGTTAAGGAGGTATATAGGGAAAAAAACCCTTAGATTCTGTATGTATCAACTGTGGATCAACGCAAAATGTTAAACATATATTACTAGACTGTAATCTACCAGAGCTTATAACTGCCCGGAAAATGTTTGAAGATAAATACTTGAAGTTTGTACGATATTATAGAGAACATGATGATAACAGGAAAATATCACAAATTGTAACTGTGGATCCTTATTGTAATACAGCTAATAGGACAGGAGCCATAAAGTGTATATACTCTTATTTGAAAATTGTTTATAATGTGATTAATACAAATTTGGTGCTGACATAAGTGTATCATTAATACATCAGTCAATAAAACCTTCTTGAATCTTGAATCTTGAATCTCTTGAATCTTCACCACTCAGTCAGTAGTAGGAGATTCTTTAGCGATATTTTAGCTGTTTATAGCAAGTTTGATAGTGATACATCATTCAAATTGCCACTGTGGAAGTTATTAGTTGTTCGAGATGTCTATCCAGCAGGAGGAGGACGGTCAGATGGCTGATAACATTGACAACCCCAGCATCGGTGATCAAGATGATCATCCAGATGCCCAAGTAATCGGCGCCGCACTGTCTCTGGCAGCGGTGAGAAATCGGCTCGGTGCGAGTCTAGATTTTTGATTTTTTTTAGAAGACTTCAGAAGTAATGATGACCATAAAGGGTCATCTGATAGATATTGTGCCAAAGACATGTGACTGAGCGGCAGCTTCTGGGGCCCAGATAGGGGGGGGGGGGAGGGGGGGGCCCATTCGTGCGGACGGTAACCACGTTTCTAGGGTTACGTTTTGACGTAACCACGCACGGACGCCATACTGTGCCGGGTACACTTTTAGATGCTTCAGTACGGGGGGCGCCGTTCAAGCTCTAATTTCTTCAAATTTATGTCAGGTGGGGGCTTCATTTTAATACCGCTGGAGGGTACGGTACCCCCGGCCATGGTGTGCGAGCCATTAACCGTTTAAAGCAAAATCATGGCGATAATCGGACATTATCTATGCGCAGGGTGCCAGTGTAGACACTTCAAAACGCAGAGCAGAGAGCACAGGCGACGACTCTGTACCCGGGGCAATATGGCGGCCGTGCGTAGTTACGTCAAAACGTAACCCTAGAAACGTAGTTTCCGTCTCAACGAATGTCGATTTTAAGAAATGGCCATGTCGCCATACCAATTTTAAGAAATGGCCATGTCGCCATATCGATTTTAAGAAATGCCCCATGTCCCATGTCAATATCAATTTTTTCCTCATGTCCCATATCATTAAGGCCAAAAACAGCCCATGTCGCCGTGTCGAAATTAAAGGGACAGTGTATATGTGGGTTTGTCCGCCACTGCTGGCCGTTTTAGGCTACCTTTGACCCTGTTTTGCATATTAGATCCCGCCCACAGCATAATAGATCCCTCCCACAGCATTGTACAACCTGTACAGGTCATGGTATGCAAAATAGGCGGAAACCAGGTTGTCTCAGGTGACCTCTATGCCTGGGGGAGGGGGGGGGGCACTCCCTATATATAATGTTCTCTGTATCCATTTATCCATGTGCAAAGTAGCGGGAGAGTGGATGTATTTTGGGCCCGATTTTGGGCCATTTTTGGGGGAAATAGGTATTAGATTTTTTTTAAACTAGTTTCATAAAGGTCTTGTGAAAAGGAGTATATTCTGAGCCAAAATTAAGGTTCAGTAATGTCATGGTAATTATAAATAGGGGATGATTTAAACCAATTTAGGGGGGTATCCTGCTGGTCAAGGGGTCCAAATCTTTTACCCCTCGCCCCCTGTACAACCACTATCTGTGTCATAACCGCTATCTGTGTTAATAACATATAGAGGTTGACCATGCAACCGCTATCTGTGTCAAGAAAACGTTATCTGTAGTACCCATCCAACCGCTATCTGTAGTAACTAACGCTATCTGTAACAAATTCTCTGACAGTGTGTATAGGGACATCCAACCACTATCTGTGTAAAAAAACGCTATCTGTATCATGTGGTATAAAGTTAAGAAATCATAATTATTTCCCCCCCTGATGCACTAAGATCTTGCAATTGACATTTCAAACTGTCAATAGTGGTACAATATACTGTTATTGACTCCTAACTCCTAAACTTGACATTTTTCTCCCTAAAGTAGCCTCCCCTTTGTTAAAAATAATGACTCCCTAAATATGTCTCATTAGGGGGTCTATATGGGGGGGGTGGCTCCCCATGTCGCATGTCGATTTTAAGAAATATCCATGTCATGTCACTTAAAATCCCCATGTCGCATGTCGATTTTAACAAATACCCTGTCGTCTATTGTTTTCCTTGTCCATGTCGCCATGTCGAATTTAGCCATCCACCCCCATTCAATAATCGGACCGTTGTTAGGTCCATGTAGGAGTGTGTAGCACAGGGTAGTACATGTACCTGCTCAAACCGTTGGTTTAAAAAATAGGACTAAAAAACGTACCTAGTGGGAGCAACTAGGGGAGGGGAGGAGGGGAGGTGGGGGGTAGAGTGTCTTGGGGGAGTGTGCCCATTAGGGAGGGTGAGTAACTGGTGTGTTCTAGTACAGAGGGGACACACACTGACAGGTTTATCTAACTGTAACTACACCACATGTTACACATACATACAGCGTGTTTTGTCATTATTGATAAACTTATCGTGGTTATTACACATCAGTTTACTACAATGCACGCTCCTATGTAGGGCTTTGCATCTAAATCACTTGACCCTTACCCCCCCCCCCCCCCCCCCCCTTATAAAGTCCTCCACCAGTTTGGTGGTGTGGCGGACCCACTGGCTTAAACTGAGTAGCACGCTTATGCATGGTAGTCAAGTAGATATTAACATAATTATGCAGACGAACATTGGCACCTTTGGCAGAAAGCATGAAAACTTGCCTGTAGGGGGTTTTCAATGTGCTGAATCCGAATCTAAGTGGATACATCATTTTTGAAAATTGTTTCCACTTCAAAACCAAGAAAGGTTTGATATGTGAACAGACACTTAAAATGGTTTTTGCCCATGTAAAACTATTCCACATGTCACAATCAACAATATTTATATTCAACATTTGCATATTAAGCCCCTAATTTGCATATTATAATCAATTATGATGCTTTGCCAACAAAATGTCCAGATATTAGGAAGAAAACACATATATTCTTTGCAATGTCTATCAAGTTCAGTCCTTATATGGGCCTGGACCTTCAATATCATCACACTAAAATATGTAATTGGTACAAAATTAATTTATAATTAGCATAATATATAACATGACACATTACTGTATCTGCTGTGAATAAAAGTATACACTACAACACTATTGCCCTGAGTAATACGAGGTTGCTCAACACAAGAAACACCCTTTTCAAGTTGAGAAATAAGAGTATGTAACTATATATAGCACAAGGTCTGACAGAGCTAGACGCCCATCACCTTTATACCCTAGATGGCCCTACTTACCATGTGTTTGGACATAGACATAGACAGGATGATGGTGGACTATTAAAGTAGTTTACATATTACTAACGAGATAGTGTGACCCTCTAAGGTGAAACACATGACAAGTAGGGCCATCTAGGGTTGAAAGATGAGGGGTGTCTAGCTCTGTCAAAACTTGTCGTTGTACAGTAATCTACTCTAAGCTTAAACCCGCTATTCAGTTTGAGCCTGTGGTCCGACCAGGCTGTGCCCTCTGAGTGGTTTAATACTGTCTGTGTTTGTCTAAAGAGCCAAAAATAATCATCTCATTTCAAGAAAATAAGATAATAAACTCGCCTGGCGGACAAATGACTAGTTATAAGAAAATTTCTTATTTTCTCGAAATGAGATTGGCTGTGTAGAAATTCAACCCAGTTATGCATGGAAATCCCAATGTTCATTAACCCATTAACCCTTTACGGATGGATGCAGCCCTTAAATGGCTAATAAAGTCTTCCCATGTGCATCATGCTGCGTGAGTACCACCCTTGTACACTCCCCAATCATGCATCATGCTGCCCTTAGACAGGTGGGTCGTCTTGATGCATGAATGCAGCAATGGTGAGTACGCTCATCGTAGCTGCATTCATGCATCATGATGGCAAAGGGCATAGCGCATTGAAGTACCATGCAGCCCTTAAATAGCAGGAGAATTTTAAACAGGGGGGGTGTACAACCACTATCTGTGTCATAACCGCTATCTGTGTTAATAACATATAGAGGTTGACCATGCAACCGCTATCTGTGTCAAGAAAACGTTATCTGTAGTACCCATCCAACCGCTATCTGTAGTAACTAACGCTATCTGTAACAAATTCTCTGACAGTGTGTATAGGGACATCCAACCACTATCTGTGTAAAAAAACGCTATCTGTATCATGTGGTATAAAGTTAAGAAATCATAATTATTTCCCCCCCTGATGCACTAAGATCTTGCAATTGACATTTCAAACTGTCAATAGTGGTACAATATACTGTTATTGACTCCTAACTCCTAAACTTGACATTTTTCTCCCTAAAGTAGCCATTCTGGGGAAATTTGAATTAAAGCTTGATTTAAATTTCGCCAAATGGAAGAAATTGTCAAAAATCTTGAAAAGTCAATTTTCCTTACAAGTACCAACAAAGCGGGAAAAATGGCGAGATATGCAAAAAAGTCAAAATTTTCAAACAAAATGGCCAATTCAGCTAGAAAAATGGAAAAAATGACATGGTTCTTTTTTTTTTAAAGTGTTTTATTGGGTAAAAGAGACAAATACAAAAGTAGATGTTTCATCCTAGCGTAGGCGCATTGCCTTTCTTCCGCTAGGTCCCCTATCATGTAAAAATGGTATCACAGATTCAGGCATTAATGGTTATGGCGTTACATCAATCACATACATTATTTCATACGTACAGACTTAGAAGTGTTTCATTATACAAATGGCAATATTAAGATCAGTGGTGGATAAGATGAGATGAGATGAGGTGGGGTGGGTTGGTGTACAGAGTAGGGGGCATTTCACAGTTATAATGGTAAAACATTTTCTACAAGAAACAGTGATCGTAGTCTTTTTTTATCATTATCTTAAAATCAGCCAGGCTGTCTATAAGGGTGTAAAAGGGTTTTAGCATATTCCAACGCTTTATGGCTCGATAAAAGCCGCTCCTCAGTACAATTGGTTTTAATGACCTTGGAACTTTTAACCTAATACCTTGATTACGTCTCGTCGGTAAATTTCTGTGATCAACTAATAGAGGCTGACTTTTCAAGGTAAAAGCATAAAATAAAAGATGAATGTCACGTCTTACAGAGAGGTACATACATTTGCTGTTATCATGGAGTTGAACGGTGTTATACAAAGGATTAGCTTCCAGTTTGACTCTATACACAGTCCTTAGAGCCTTATTTTGTAAAAATTGTAATTCATTAGATTCTCCTACATTGCCCCTATCCCATACATCAACATAATCAAAAGAAGGTAGAGTCATGGTTTTGTACATAGTGAGAGCAGTCAGGGTGTCAACATATGTTCTGGCTCTGGCTGATTGTATTATCTTATTTCTAATACCATTAATAGTGTTTATTCTATGTTGTACAAATTTGAGCTCTGGGTCTAGAGTGAGCCCTAGATAAGTGAAATTATATACTCTCTCCAGTATGGTACCATTTAACGTAAAAACAGGATTTTTTCTTTGAAAGTTGTTAAAATACATCCATTTGGTTTTCTTTTCATTGATAGTAAGACAATTTTCAGAGCACCATTTTGCAATTAAATTGATTGCAGTTTGCATTTTTTGTGGGCAACTCAGCGAGACAACAGCGTCATCAGCATATAATGTAATGTTAAAATTGTAAATTTTTGGCAAAGAATTTATATAAATTGAGAAGAGCACTGGACCCAAGACGGAGCCCTGAGGAACACCATACTTAATTGTTTTTTCAGTTGATAGGACATTATTAGCCACAGTTTTTTGAGTTCTGAGGTGGAGGTAGCTTTTGAACCAATTTACGGTATTTTCACTCAATCTGAACAGGGATAATTTTTCAATCAATTTAGAATGTGAGACTGTATCAAAAGCCTTTTTATAATCGAGATATAAAGAGATAGTAGGCTTGTTGTTAAAAATATTTTCTATTATATTTTGTTAGTGTTCCTGAATTGCCGTTTGAGTCGAGTGCCCTGCTCTGTATCCATGCTGCCTTGGCGATAAAAGATTACATTCATTCATGTAGCATTGCAACCTTGTACATATTATTTTTTCAAGTATTTTCCCTGGTAAGGGTAATAGACTGATAGGTCTGAGGTCACCAACTTCCATGGAATTTGCCTTTTTTGGAAGTGGAACCACTATTCCAGCCTTCTATTTGGACGGAAAAACACTTGTCGTCAGACATTTATTATATTATAAGCATAAAATGACATCAGGAATACACATAAAGGCATCCTTTAATACAGTAGTTTTTATGTGTTTAATAGACGATGATTTTTTAACATTAATCTTTTTTATATGTTTTATCATTTCCGTATAAGACATAGGCTCTTTGAGGAGATCCTTCCCTTCAATCGGAGTACCGTAAGGATTGACATTGTTCATCTGCCCCTCACCAGGTGGCAGTGCTTTAGCTAGAGTCTCTCCAATTGACGAGAAATACATATTAATATAATCAGCACATTTTTCTGTAGGTACAATGAGACCTGTATTATTATTTCTTAATTTAATTAGAGTAGAGGCCGTTTTGATAGGTAATAGTTTCCGTATGGCTTGCCAAAATTTTGCAGGATCATCTTTCCTGTGTGCAAGTAACATATCGATTTTGTCCTTTCTACTCCTAAAAATCATACTCTCTACTCGATTTTTGTGAAAATCTGCAATGTGCCAATCATCATTATCCATACTTCTCCTCGCAATATTATAAAGTCTATCCCTTTCCCTCATAGCATCAATAATGGGTGGGGTTAGCCATTCCGGGGTAAATTCTGGAACTATGATTTTTCTAATAGGACACATTTCATCAAGGATGGTTCTTATTATATCAATGAGTCTATCCCACATAGTGTTAACATTATTAGATGTGACTACTGGTGTCCAGTCTATGCTACTAAGGGTATTTTTAAATTTCAAGAAGTCATATTTCTTATAAGATCTAGCCATGACCGACTTCCTCTTTACCTTAGTTCGCTGGCATTTCAATACCATATAAATAGGCACATGGTCAGATATTCTAAAGCCAATCGTGCCAGACTTATACACATTATGCACGTTAGTATAAAAATGATCTAACAGAGTTCCTGACTGTGGTCTGGTTATATCATTTATTAATTGAGATACATCGTTATCTGTACAGAAATTATCAACCTTAGAATTAGTAATATCTTCCTGAGAAAAAAGGTCTACGTTAAAATCACCCATTATAATTATTTTTCTATTCTTAGTGACAGGCCTTTTGAGATCCTCAAGTTTCTTATAGATAGCATTTTTATCATTGTCCGGATCTGGTGGTCGGTAACATACATAAACCTTATACTTGGTTACACCTATTTCTATATCAACGCAAAGTATTTCATATTCTTTGTGAATACATGAGGAGTTAATGTCTACAGTAGCAGTATAGTGGTCTCTTAGATATAACATAACCCCTCCTGCACCTTTATCTCGGTGTGGCGTTCTATCCAGTCTTATATACTGGTACCCGGGTATAAACAGGGTATCACTTTCTTGGTGAAATTCTCTCACCCTCAACCAGCCTAATGTTTGACCCTCTGCCCTGGTGACGTAGTCACCGAGGGGGTCATGCATCAAGCCCAAAGTGGGAGGGGAGTATTTTTCCGCAAAATTTTTTTTTTTAGACTAAGAGACTATAGTATCTATCTACAAACACTCACGCACCTGGCTCACTACCAGGGGCCCCAGGTGGGTTCACCTCACTGAAGTGACCCACCAAAGTATCTATGTATACTTTATATATGCCCGGACCTACGACACACAGGATGTGTATGGGCCCAGCCATGCAAACCCACCATTGTGGCCTTACATGGCAAAACCCTGATTTATTCTCTTGTCCACACAAGAAAATAATCACCCTACAATTTTTAATTGTACCCTTAATGCTTCTGATGAGTCAATTGATGAAACCGAACCATTTTGTTGCTACCACTGAGACACAAATAAATAAATATTTTTTTGTGTACACCAGTCTGTTTAGTTACCAGTGTCACACTATTGGGTTGTTCTACCTATAGTACACCCTGTGGATATACCAGCCTATGTAAGCCTATAACCACAGGTTGGACACTAACCTCTAAAATCAGACTGGGGTGTGAAATGGACTAAATAAAATTCAGTCCATAATAAATAAGTCTGCACTCAAGTCTACAGCTGGGTGGTCTCCCACCAAGCACTGACCTTGACCCAACACATAGACCTATCACAGGCCTAGTTTTGGGACACACCTTAGCAACAAAATAAACACTGACCTGGATTGGCTCTGGGTTGGTCACATGGCACTCTGTGAGTTGTAGAGGGATATCTCATCCCCTGGTTCTGTGTCACATTCGGTCAAGCAAGGGTAACCCCCACTCCTCTGTCAGCAAGTCCGCCCGGACTTGCCCACCACACCCGGGTATAAACAAGTCAATATCATTATGTGTGGGATTTAGCCATGTTTCTACAATACCTGTTATGTCAGCACTAGAAATAATTTTAAAAGCATCACATCTCTTCCTATAAATGTATCTGGCATTAATACATACAAACTTTAAGCCTTTAATGGCTTTAAGTGTTTCTAGATCATCCATTATTGTACACTGTGAAGATACACCAAGTATTTAATGCTTTGAGGTGATAATGTGAGGTGATTCCTAATATGAGCTGATCGAGTGGGGGGTTGTTAAAAATACATTTTGCGTCTGGCTATGGCTGCGTGGGACAGCGCGCTCCTTTTAAGATATGATGAGACAATAATTTATAGCGATCCAACCTTGTTGGCTGTACAAAGCATGATACATTTTAATTGTCGTTATCAATTTAGCATGATAGTAGAATAGAAAAAGATAGGCTTATCCTTTAAAGAGCATTAATATGTCACATTTACCGGTAATTAATTGAAACATGTATACAATGGTATAGTGTAGCAATCAGCTGATTCAGCTTGACCCAGTAACCTTGCTTAGGACGGACACTTCATGTGGGAAGCTATTTACCCGGTTGCCCACTCTATAGCATTATGTAAGAAGCAATCCAATGCGTTTCTATTACTCATCTATACTTACATAAGTGCCTTAGTGGGACTGTAGGGCATATGCACCCACAGCTCAGAGCCTCCCGAGACAATGTTATTGGGTAAGAGAAGTAAGTTGTAAAGACAAGAAAAATATGAAAAATAAATTAAAATATACCAATTAATTTATGTAATTAATTTTCGCTTTTTGCTGCCATTTTTTTTAAAGCTAAGCTTAATAGGCTTAGCATACGGTCCTGCAGTCTGACAGAGTCATTGTTCATTTTCGGCTTGATACCTTTTTCTGGTTTCCCAGTTTTGTTGGTATGTGCTTTACGTGAAGGGGTAATAACAATGGTTGTTTCTTCCAGGGTGGGAGAACTGTGTACAGTGGCATTGCCATGCCTTTCTTGTAAGTCCTGCATAGATATTGGCTTGCCGAGCCTTCTCTCAGTAGCATCAGGTGATACGGTAGTGAGGGTCATACTGGCGCTTCCAGGGGAGGACGACACTACAGTCTTTGTTACTGCAATCACAGGGGTGGTAGCTGTTGTTGTGGCTGTTGTTGTTGTTGTTGTTGCTGTAGAGGGGCTGCCAGTTGTCAGTGCAGGGGGGGTAGCTGATGTAGCTGCTGTAGCTGCCGTAGCTGGCGTGGCTGCCGTAGCGACAGCTGTAGTCGGTGTGGGCGTTGAGTCGTCTCTTGGTACAGGGAGGGCAGGTGCCCCTGTTGCTGCCTGCTCTTGGGTGGGCGTGACTTCTGCTGCTGCAGTAGGAGGAGTTACTGGTCAGGGGGCGATCTCTGGAGTTGGATCATCTGCTGGTGCTGGTGGCTCTGGGACGAGGTCTGGGTACTTTGCTCTCAACTGTCGTCGTACATCCATTAGGACGTGACCTCCCCGATTTTTTCCTTTAAAATTGTTATTTTGGACTGCTTTTGATTTCAGGGGGGCCCCGGCCCCCCAGTGGGGGCATGTCGTCGCTTCCACCAGGTCACGTGACCCGCTAGACAAGAGTGTTATGAGTAGCTCCTGATGGCTTTCATATTTTATCATGTTTAGCTCGGTGAGGTGATCCTCTTCTACTAGCCTCCAGGCGTCACTAATCATTGTCTTTGCAATATTTCTGGCCGCTAATGCTGTATAGCAGTCCTTTATTCGTTGTGCTTTATCCTGGTTCTTACAGAACATCGCTTTCCTGTGGCTCAGAGCTTGTTCCACACAATGGAAGGTATATCCGTCTACCTCTACTGAACATGCATAAAAGTTGCTGAGGGGGGCCAGCTCTGAGTGGAAAGCTACCATGCTATCATTTATGTATGTGCGAGAGTTGGCTAGGTGAATTTCAGGGGGCAGGTCCCCCAGGGCCTGATGAGGGTAGAATTTTCCTCCAAAGATGACCCCACGACCCCTGGGCTTGATGTTAATCCCAGCCTCAAAGGCCAGCCTTGCGATTGTACTAACATCAGCCTTTTGCTTTCTTATAGCATTATTACTGTCCTCTGAGAGGTAAACAGTGGGATTATCTTTTTTGAGTCTCCCCTTCAAAGATAGGAGCCTGTCTCTTGTGCTACCTTTTACACAAACCACAATGATTGTTCTAATTTTGCTAGTGGGGGAACCTTGCCTGCAGGCATAGTCTATTTCTCTTTTTAGGAAGTCGTCATCAATGGACGCCAGGAGGGCACAGGCTACCTCTAGTGTGGACTCATTTGTAGTATAAACCATACCATCAATGACAAGATTTCTCCTCCTCAAAGAGTGATCATTCAAGTTGATTGACTCTTTATTTTCATCGATGGCACTGGTGTTTACTCTGAGTTGCCTTTCACTCTTTAACAGTCTAGTTTTTAGAGATTTTACCTCACCCTCCAAAGCTCCTTTGTCCGTTTGTAGTTTGGATATATCCTGTTGAGAAAAGACCAATGACTCCTTCAGGGCGTCTCTTTCTGTGAGCAGGTAATCCAATGTGTCACTGAGCCCCACAGTATAAGAGGAGATATCCCCTGGATTGTGCCTAGTTATAGGCTTCCTCAGATCCGCCAAGACCTTTTCCGCCGCGTCCCTATTCGCCATGTTGTCAGGGGACAGGTACAATACACAGGTATAGTACACAGGTAGGTGCGGGTCACTGGAGCGTGCAGCGTAGAAACCTCACCGGCGGATAAATCACAAGATAAATCCCGTCAATACTCCTTTACTCCTGAAAATCCTCCTTATTTAAGTAGATCCCTGGAGGGTATCAACCCTTGCACGACTATTGTGCAAATTGTGAAGGTGTAGGTGCAGTAATTCTGTAGTAGAATGTAAAAAATCAAGGAGCGCGCTGTGAGGTCCGTCTAGTGTGGTGGAGACGCCATAGCCAGGAAGATTAACGTAACAAGAAAATTGTGAAATATGACATCAAATTTTGATGTTTTGCATTTTTTACATAATTCTTACTAAATGGGCATTTTTTGGGGTTGTTTGACTTTTTTTTTGTGGTTTTCGACATTTCTTCAATCATTTTTTCATGAAACTCCATTTTATTCAAGATCACTATCAATTTTGTGAGAGTATCTTGAGCATACCTAAACTTTCCTGCATTGCCTGTCTAACCTACCCTACTCAATGGCATGGTCAATACAGATAGTGGTGTTACTACAGATAACGGTTGGTAGAGCAACCGCTATCTGTATCAAGGCTATAAAATGTATCAAAGGGAGTACTATGGCCACTATACTTTGCTGTACTAATATTTAACCTTATCTTACATGACCTTTCCTGCATTTCCTGGCTACTGAAACCTCCCTAATGGTATGGTTGATACAGATAGCAGCGTTACTACAGATAGCGGGTAATAGAGAACAATTATCTGTATCAAGGCTTAAAATAAATCTAAGGCAGTACTTTGGCTATTTTAATAACATTTGATAACAAAAGACGGCATTGTCAACCACATCAATTGGCTTTTTGACACTTTTTTGCAAAATTAGTTATTTTCAGGAAATTTCCTTTTCACAATTTTTACCCTTTCTGTACATGCTTTTCTGCTCAAATCAGTCATTTTTGGGGAAATTGGGATTTTCAAGACTTTTTACACTTTTCTGGCAATATCGGCCGTCTTTTTAAATTTTGACACACTTAGAGTTAGGATGAATACCAGATATACTTGATACAGATAACACCTTGTTGACACACATAATTTGACACAGATAGCGTTTTTTTGACACAGATAGCGGTTGGATGGTCAACCTCTATATGTTATTAATACATATAGCGGTCATGACACAGATAGAGGTTGTACACCCCCAAATCCAGCCCCCCCCTTCCCGTTGTTTTCAGAGGGATGTACGCATATATTACTCCATGAGCCCGTGAGATTTTCAGTACCAATTTTGGGACTAAGGGAGACCATTATTTTTGGATTGCCATATGTCTAAGGAGTTCAAATCACTTTCCTAGACATCTGAGTCGCATAGCTTAGCTTCAGAATCCTCAAATAACTAAGGTGACTTTAATTTCATAATTATTACTTATTCAGTCAAAATAAATAGGAATTTAGGTTAAAAAAGTAAAAGGAATCTAATCTCCCATATCACAGATACTGCTCCTAGAAGGATTATAACTATACCTACCCCCCTATATCCTACCCAAGGAATCCATTGGTCTCATTGGTTTGTTGCTATGATAAGTGGTTGCCTAGCAACAGCCATTCTATTTGTTTATTTGCTTAGCAACACACATTTCCTGGATCCTCAGCTTAGTTTTGACCATACCTATCCCCCCTATATTGGACCAAGGATCCAATGGTCTCATTGGTTTGTTGCTATGATAAGTGGTTGCCTAGCAACGACCATTTCTTTTGTTTATTTGCTTAGCAACACACATTTCGTGGATCCTCAGCTTAGTTTTGACCATACCTATCCCCCCTATATTGGACCCGAGTGATGCAATGGTCTCATTGGTTTATTGCTATGATAAGTGGTTGCCTAGCAACAGCCATTCTTTTTGTTTATTTGCTTAGCAACACACATTTCCAGGATCATCAGCTTAGTTTTGACCATACCTATCCCCCCTATATTGGACCCAAGGAATCCATCAGTGTTATTGGTTAGTTGCTAGGACATTCAGTTGCCTAGCAACAGCTATCTTTTTTGTTTATTTGCTTAGCAACACATATTTCCTGGGCCCTTCTTGGTTTTGACCATACCTTTCCTTCATATATTGGACCCAAGAGATACATTCGTGTTTTTGGTTAGTTGCTAGGAAAGCTAGTTGCCCAGCAATGATCATACTTATGCTTATTTGCTTAGAAACACATGTTTCCTGGGTCCCAGCTCAGTTTTGACAATTTTCTCCCCCCTCCCCTGTATTGGTCGCCTAGCATCAGTTTTGTATTTTATATATTTGCTTTGCAATATATGATTCCAGCTTCCCCAGATCAGTTATATCTATATCTTCCACCTTGTACTAGACCCAAGAAATCCATTTGACTTATTGGTTTGCTTCTGGAACACCCCCATGCCCAATAAGTTGAAAACCAATCCATTTCTCAAGCAGCCATGCATGAGAGGGTTGACTGCCCTGGAGAGCTGACCACACTGGAGGGAGTAAGTTTTTGTTAGTTAGTTTGTTGCCAGGAATTGAAAACATTGTAAGTTTGTACTAATGTTGTTTTTGAAAGTTTTGATTTCAGAGATGACTCTGAAAATGGTCTAGTAATCTAGTACATACTTGGCAGTCCCCCCTGTTGGAAAGTCACACGTGCCCCCCTCCCCTACATGCCGGTTAGATAACAGGTAACATACTTCCAAACAGAACTTGGGAATTGAATGTTTACAACTGTGGAGAATCTGGGGAGGTCACCATAACAAAAGAAAGACACAAGATATTCTCAAGAATTGTGAACATGTCCTATATATACAAAAAAACACTCGCCATGGTTGGTATATTGATTGCAATGGTGTGGATCATTGCCGACATTGGCCAATATGCCCTTGCTACCATGGATGGCATTTGGCCCTCACACCTACTTACTTTAGGGTGATTGTACAGGATGGGAAGGGTTGATAGGGTGGAATACATTTCCCCGAACTCTAGGTGTGGGTTATTTGAGGGTTCTTCTCTGGGAGCACTCAGACCCCCAATGCAGGTTATAGGATTTCATCTAAGACAGGTTGCGGGTTATATGCAAACTGAGGGTAGTGTCCAGGAATTTATGGTAAATATTTTAGCAGGACTGTATCATGAGCAATTAAGGGTGTAAGGGGGTTGAGGAAAGTGCAGAGTGGAAGAGCCAGGTTGGTTGCATGGAAAATTCGACAGATGCCAAAGAGGTCGAGTAATGTATTTTTACACATAGCTTCAATATACGTCATATGCAGACATCAAATGCAGGCATGGAATCCAAAAAGATTTCCTCAGGAAGCCTCAGGGAATACTGGGAATGACACTACAAAATTATGTCACATGAGGAAAAGATGGATTGTGTGATATACATCACAAATGACCCAGGGCTTGGTGGAGATGCGGAAAGAGGATCATAAAGAAAAGAAGGTTCACATAGGTCAAAACACCACTACTCCCCACCCTGAAGAATGGACCATGGCCCCAGGTGCAAAGACCCCGGCTAAGACTGTTCTAGGTCTGGTCATTCTTCAGGGGGGAGAAACAGGGTGGACCATAGTGCTATATTTCTGGACTTAGGCCAAAGAAAAAAGTGGAGGGATTTTGTTTCAGGTAACATGGCCCCCTTTTTTCAATTTCTTTTGGGGTCGTGTTACCGGAAACAAACTTCTTTTTTTTTGGCCTAAGTATCCTTTACATGTACCGTGGTGGGGGGGGGGGGGGGGATTCCCCCCTCTCCCTACATGGGAGTTTGCCATTGTGCACACTCCTCCTCCAAGGTGAAGTGAGCCCCTCATACATGTACAGTCAGGTCTCCATGTCCCTGATATGGGGGTTGAGAGTGGCGTCTATATGACATGATGGCGTCTATATGACAATGTGAAATGAACACTTAAATATTACTGTAGTAAGAAAGTATACATATCCCAGGTATCATGTAATATATGTACATGTAGGGTGGGGTCTCCACTATTCTTTAGGCAAGCAACAATCAATATTACCCAAACAGGGTAGACACAGTAAAACTGCAAAGTTGTACAAAAGAAAAACAGGAAAAAAACTGGAAAATTTAAATTTCCACCCCCTTATACTATTTTTCCTTATCAGGATTTAGCTTAAACATTTATCTCAGGTGGAAGAATATAGATATCCCCTCATTTCCCTCATTTTGCAATGGAAATAGACAGGCCAAAGTGGAATATTTTTTTATTTTAGAGGAATTTGCAATAGCTTGTCATATAGACGCCACTTACCACCAGGTCCCATGTTTAAATGGTTACCATGGCAAACATTTAAGAAAAATAAACTCCATGGGATGAAGCCCCGACACCCATAGTATTCCAATGTAAAAGTATTCTGTCCTATTGCAAAAATAAAAAATTTCCCCCTCTGGGTCCCAGACCCAGGGGTAGACACTAAGTTTTTCAGTCATGGGCCACCCGGGACCGTAGCTTAAAAAATCTACGGGCCCAGACCTAAATCTGTGGGCCCAACAAAAGTATTTATTTTTTTCCAAAAGAAAAGTTATTATTGATTAAGATACATCAAAACGTAATCAAATATAAAGATTCCTGTTGATTTTCTCTTTCCAACGGTATATTGCATGCCTGTAATGATAAGAGGATAATTTTCCATGGCTTTCCTCTCCCCATTCTTGTGGGACACCCGGGCCCATAGGAAGCTAATTCTGTAGAAAACTACGGGCCCGGAGCAAGAATCACGGGCCATTGGCTCCCGGGCCAGCGTTAGTGTCTACCCCTGCAGACCTGCATCATTTTCGTGAGACATAGTCTAATACTAATGAATTCTTCGGGTCCAATAAAGTGGGGGGGGGGATAAGTAGACAAAACTTAGCTGAGACCCAGGGAATGTGTGTTCCTAAGCAAATAAAGAAAAAAGAATAGCCGTTGCTAGGCAACCAACTGTCCTAGAAATAACTAATAATACCAATGGATTCCTTGGGTCGAATATAGGGAGGATAGGTATGGTCAAAACTGAGCTGGGTACACGGGAAATATGTGTTGCTAAGCATATAAACAAAAATAATAGCTGTTGCTAGGCAACCAGATGTCCTAGCAACTAACAAATAACACTAATGTATTCCTTGGATCCAATATAGGGGGGATAGGTATGGTCCAAACTGAGCTGAGGATCCAGGAAATGTGTGTTGCTAAGCAAATAAACAAAAAGAATGGCTGTTGCTAGGCAACTGAATGTCCTAGCAACTAACCAATAACACTAATCAGGTCTGAGACGCGGCCAAGAAATGGCCCTGTTTCCATTCCTATTCTCAGCCTTACTTCCAGGCCCGTTGTCATTTCGGTGGACGGTCTCAACCCCCCCCCCCCCCACCTCGACCCACCCTTCCCCACCCCGTCTACACTGCCCACTACAGAGTTTATTTCTGCGGGTACCCGCCCCCCACTTCCTTATGAATTGTCTGTATTGCGTCACATGAGACTGGCTGAGTGGATGCTGCCATGGCTTTACACATTACAGCTTGTGTACCGGTCACACCTGAGTGTCCGAGTTGAGACGGACCAAGGTGGCGGGGGAACTATTGTTTTGTGTTTGTGACACTTCGGCCAGTCAGCACCCCTCCTAGTGCCAGTGTTGAGGAATACTAGTAATGACTACAGCTTAGCATAGAAGGTCCCCCCAGTAATGTCGACAGTGTCTAGAAGTATGCAATTATGAATGTAGGGCCTATCGTATGAAATGGGAATCAACTGGTATTAGTATCATTATGGCTAGATAGGTCAAATAGGTGACTTTATAATGTACTATAATGTCTCAGGTCGCATAGGCCTTTAATAAGGTCCACTTTTTCAATATTTACATATATGTGAAAACATACAACTTTAGATTGATAAGCTGCCTGACTTTCACTTATACAAATATTTATACAGACTATTCATTACTGCACTACCCCGCTATGACCCGTCACAGATAAGAGGGACTGCAGAGCTTGGAGTAATAAAATATTTATTTTATTATGCCCTTATGGACAAGTATGATTATAACAATAAATAAAATAGACGAGGTATATACATTGTAAGTATTTGATGTACATACATGAGTAGGTAAAATGTAACATAGAGTTGATTGATGAATTGAGTTGAATGTAATATATAACTATTGATAATTGATATGAACATATTGATTATAATGATTGATATTGTAGGTGTGGGTGGGCGGGAAATTGTAGATAGGTGTTGGTGAGGAGACGGTTGGTGAGAGAATGGGACTGGAGTCCAGGTGGGCGGAAGTGAGGTAGGGGGGAGTAGGGTATATGGTAAGGGGTACACAGGTGTGTAGAATGGGAATGTGGTAATGTGTAGTTGAGGTGAGTATTGGTAGGTGGGGTGTTTGTGGTATAGGTGGGGTGACATGATCCCGCTAGGGGGCAGCAATGACTCCCCCTGCGTGCACTACGGCACCCATGAGGAACCCATTACTGCACTACCCCGCTATGACCCGTCACAGATAAGAGGGACTGCAGAGCTTGGAGTAATAAAATATTTATTTTATTATGCCCTTATGGACACGTATGATTATAACAATAAATAAAATAGACGAGGTATATACATTGTAAGTATTTGATGTACATACATGAGTAGGTAAAATGTAACATAGAGTTGATTGATGAATTGAGTTGAATGTAATATATAACTAGCCAAGCCTGCAAGGAGTATGGAGTGGGTGGGAGGGGATTAATTGTTGAGTATGAGTATTAAGAACACATTGAATGTATTTGATTTCATTGAGTTCATGTGGCGAGCGACTTGATGAGGGACTTGTTAACCTCTTGAAGTGCTTTGGCCTTGATGTAGGTGCGGTGGGCCTGTGAGCGCCACCCACCGTATCGCTGAATGTCCAGTTCTGATACTCCTGCCTGGAAGGCCGCGGATGCTGCTGTGACCCTCAGGCCGTGGAGTGTGTAGTCCCTTGGTGGGAGACCGAGAACTACAAATATCTCGTCCCACCTTTTGTTTAGAAAAGACACTGGCATGGGAGCACGGTTGTCCGGGAACATGAAACATGGGTCTGTTTTTGACTTGGTTGGGGTGTCCATGAATACCTGAATCATGGCGGCCACCACACATAAGTCCTTGTCCGGGGATGGGCCCAGGAGGACGTCCTTGTGTTGACCACACTTCTGCAGGTTTTTCCCCGCTTTTATGCGGACAGACATGTTTTGCCCCACAAATGAGACATCTCCTCTTGTGAGGTGGAATGTACTTTTGAAGGCCTTCAGTGATGGTGCTGCCACCTCTGACTGGCGGAGGGCTGCGTAGTACATGAGGAGGTATGCCGCCCTCACTACGCTGTCCACAGGTGTGTCCTCCAGTGTGGATATGATTCCCCTCAATATGTCCATGGGTAGGGGGAGTTTCTCCTTTGGGACATAGTCCTTCGTCCTGTTGATCCCATCCAGAGCCCTCGTAATCCTTGGGTCTGAGAGTGGATTCGTCGCCTGCTCTGCTAAGACCAGGTGTACCCTGGCGTGTGATACATTGTTCCTGATTGACGCCGGGGCTGGGAGGTATAGAGCCAGGTACTCTATGTAGATGCACACCGCGCTGGGAGATTGCGCGACCAGGTCCAGGTGCGCCCACCTCATGAATGCTATGTAGGTGGATGCGGCCGTCCTGTGGTTTCTCATTGTGCCTGGGGCCCGTGCCTGGGTTTGCCTCAAACTGGCTTTGTCCTGCAGGGACTGGAGCCTCGGATCTACAACGAATTGTTGGGGTAATTAGTTCAAAGGCATCAATGCATGGGTCAATCACAGACAGGTCGTAATCCTTAATGATACAGTCAGCTGCATTTCTGTCGGCACGTGATATATGTGCCCTACTGAGGCGATCTGCTACAATGTTACTGACGCCTGGTATATGTACATATGAGATTTCTAGACTAAGTCTGGCCTGTATGAGCCAGGCTTTCCTGGCGCTGTCTAACAGAATCCTATTCCTACCCCGCCCAGATCTAAACACGCTGACCGCCGCCTCATTGTCACAGTGGATGAGGACGTGGCTTCCAACGTGTGAGTCATTGAGTAGTGTATCCATAGCGACCACTACATTTAATGCTTCTAGTTCTGTGATATTATCAGCTGGGTCTCTAAACTCAGCTACCTGCTTGGCGTATGCCGTGGTGCCGTCTGAGGCGCCAATGCCGGTGAGGCAGGCATCCACAAATATCTCGACGTCAGGGGAGGTTTTGGGGATGAGTGAGACGCCGTTCCACCCAACCCCAAAGTCTATGAACCATCGGAGGTCGGATCTCATTTCACTGTTGACGTTGATGTAAAACCCTTTCATGCCTCTAAGGGCCTCCAGGAGCTTGGATACATATAGCCGGGCTGGGTGTACACATTTGGCAATATGCAAGAGGCGTCCCAGTAGGGACTGCAACATCTTTTTAGTGATAGAACGTTTCTTGATGACCCTACCAACCTGATCAAGTGTCTCGTCTAGTTTGTCCTGTGGAATGGACACGGTCATGTTGACTGAGTCGATAATGACCCCGAGCCAGCGGACACATGTGGAGGGCTTCTGGGCTTTGTCCTCGGCTTGTGGGAGGCCCAGTTCCTCCAGTAGGTCTGTGGCGCGCTTGTACTGTGTCTCAGCGGTGTGCCTGTCAGGTGAGAGTAGTACAAGGTCATCAAGGTACATATGACATTTGATACCTTCCTTCCTTAGTATATGAAGAGTTTCGTTGCAAAACGCAACAAATCCATTTTATGAGTTTTGAGATAATAGGGTATTTTTGATTTTTACGAATTGGTGAATAGAAACCATTTTTCTTTAATGATTAATGATTAATATGCCACAAATAAAATACCTAGAAATCGATTTTTGAGATCCTTGGATTGTTTTTCTGGTAGAAAAAGGATGATTTAATTTGAATTTTCAGTTTTTTTGCAAAACGCAATAAATCCAAAATCCGTTTTTCTGCATATGTCCATAAAATCAGTAATAGCCATTTTTATTTTGATATTTAATTTTCTTGGTATAGTGGGACATACATGAAACACCAACAAGTAGCTTTTAAAAATCCTTGCATCATTTTTCTCTAATTTAGAAAAAGGATTCAATTTGCTCAATTGAGTTTTTTTGCAAAACGCAATAAATCCAAAAGCAGTTTTTTTGCAAAACGCAATAAATCCACAAAAAATCATGAAACGTAGTATGTGTGTCCATATTTCAAATGCCTTCTAAATAAATCGTTTTTTTAATTTTCAAATAATGCTATTAACAATATAGACCAAGATTGTATTTAATAAAGCATTATTTAGACCGTACACATAAAAGAATAAACAGTCATTCATACAAAAACCATGTTTGATGAGGTGGATTTATTGCGTTTTGCAAAAAAACTGCTTTTGGATTTGTTGCGTTTTGCAAAAAAACTGAATTTTCGACAGGCCCTATCTTCTAAATGAATATATTTTTTTCACTTTTTTTTTCACAATTTTTTTCCATTTACCCTACACAATACCCCTGCCTTGTTTTCTCCCGATTTTGTATTTTGGCGCTTATTGCGTTTTGGAACCAAACTCTTCATATGCACAATGCCCTCGGCCACTCTTTGCATATGGCAACTTGATAGGCGTGAGCCAAAGGGCATAGTTATGTCACAATAATATGAGTCCTTCCATTTCATACCCAGGAGTGGCCATGACAATACGTCACTCTTGAAATTTCTGTAGGCACGACTAATGTCCGCCGTGCTCATCAGCGACCCCCTACCCATCTCCTTGAGGTCACCGATGAGCACGTCGACCGTGGGAAGGGTGTGTTGTCTAGGGGACCCCTCCACAGTGTTTTTAGCAATGTATGCGTTGATGGAGGAGCTTCGGGGAAATGTCATGTCTATAATCACCCTTCTCTGGGAGGTATCCCTCTTCTCCCTCGTCATAAGTGGGGATGTATGCATCCATGGCGAGAAGATGGGAATCGGGGAGGGGCCGATGAGTGCATCATGACCCATTTCTTTGACAATAAACTCATCTATACTACTGGGGTAGTCTACTGCGGATGAGTGGTTGGGCACCCCTTCTGTATCAGACACCGGCCCCATATACCCGAGGGGAAACCCATAGACTACATAATCTAGAAGTTCTCTATGATCTTCAGTGTCACTGAAATATTTTTCCCACGCACCAATGTTCAATTTTGTAGGGAGAGGGATTCGTGCATCTTTGTAGTTTGGAAGACCGGTTTGCTTAACTGTTGCGTATATAGAAGCAAGGGACGGGTATTCTTTACTAACAAATTCGGGCCAAAATTGCTTTCTATGATGCATGAATGCCTCAGGTTTACCGTCTATTGTGCCACTGTAGTGGTTGGATTCACACTCTGAACGGATCTTATCGAACGGTGGGATCTCACCTGTGGATGGCGGCGGGTGAGGAGACGGGCCGGGCTGGCCGTCTGTTGGCGGGCTGTGGGCGGTGGGGGCCGGGGAGACGCCGTGCTCTGGGGCGGCCTCTTCCCCGTTGGGCGATGTGGTGTCTTGTTTTACACAACCCGGCGGGCTTTGAGTGCGCTCGTGTCGTGTAGCATTGTTCTGTGTGCCGGGACGTGTGCTAGGACGCTTTCTGGGAGAGAAATGGCGCTGAAACGCTTCTATTTCATGCGTTATTTCGGTAAAATCAGCGTCGAAATCACTCAGCCCGCCCTCGTGTTGCTGTCGGCCGCCATCTTGGGTCTCGTGCGAGCTCACGGACGCCGCGAGGGATGGCGAGACGGGAGGGAGACCGAGCTCATTAGCATAGTGGGCGGGGCCAGTGGTGACGTCATACCACGTGGCGCGGGACGGCTTGTTGTTGTTTACCACGCTGCCACGTGGCCTCCGCCACGGGGGGATCTCTGCGTCCGGGGAGTCGGGGTGGGGCGCCCGTCTGCGGCGCTGTCGCCGCCGGGCGCCCCTCCTTAGTTTTTTGGAGGGTTGGGCTGCTGCTGCTGATGACCTCCTGACTGGCGGCCAGAGCCCTGCTGTGTGTTAATCCCATTCTCCGTGTACTTGTTGTTACATGCTACCACTGTGTGCGGAAATGATTTTCCCCGACCGAAGCAGAATGCACAGCAGTGCATGAGGCGTACAGGACCTTCCTCGTGGTGCCCTTTATGCTGGCAACCACGTGCACTATTATAGTCTGAACAGGGGAACTGCATGGAGGTGGTAGACTGGGGAGTGGTGGCGCCCGCTGGGTGATGTGCTATGGCGGCCTGCACTCTCTCATTCTGAATGAGTTGGTAGTCTGCCCATGTGAACTTTTTCCTCTCAATTAAATCAAACACGCGTTGTGACCATACCCTAACTGGTGCCCACTTTCTACACATTGAGTCGGTGGACACTTCATGGAGGTGTTTGAGAATGTGAGGGGCATCCTCTGGTTTGAACGCCCCGTCCTCCATGAGGAGGCCGATGAGGGCGTTGATGTACTCTCCACTGGACATGCTAATCCTGACTGCTAGCTTTTCTTTGAGCGTGTTGAGACCTTGTCGTTCTAAGAACATATATGGCTTTGTAATGAGCTTGTCCGTCATAAGATCATTTAATAGGTGGCTCTTACCATTGACGGTGTCATGCTTGAGTGCCTCCTTCAACAGCTGGCGGTCGACGTAACCATCCAGGTTCATGTCGTGGCGGAGCTGTTTAGGTGATGGTAAGACCTCCTCCGGGTCATGATGGCCCGGGGTGGGCGGGGCCTCCCGCCTGGGGGCGGCCGCGCTCGACTTCTTGGGGGGCTGCGGGGCGGTGTCCTTTGATGCCGCGGCTTTGGTGAGCTCACCAAGCTGCATGGACATTGCCTGTATGAGTCCTGACACCCCTTTTATCTCGCTGCGGATGGTGGTGACGTCCGACTCCAGGGTGTCAAGGCGGTACACTGTGGTAGCAACGCTGCCGGCGTCACTCCCAGAATGGCGTGATCTGGCTGACGCCCGGCTAGTATTGCTATGACGGCTGTGTGACCGGCGTGAATTCCGGCTGTCGCGACTTGATGCACGGGGCCGACGTGTGCTGTGGCGTGATGACCTGGAGTGTCGGCTGGTGTGTGAGGGTGCCTTGGAGGGGGCTGGGCTTGTCCCTGACCGTGACTTGCGGCTTCTCTGGCTGTGGCGGGACGCCTGACTGTCATGGCGGCTCCGTCCTGCCGACGAGTGGCCGTCACTGGTGCGTGACCGGCCTGTGGTGGTGCTGGGCGGTGCCTCGTCAATGGTTTTGAAAGAGACCTCAGGGTCCAACGAACTTACTGCACCAGGTGAGTTAATAACTGATGCCGAGTGTGAACTACCTGAGGCCCTGCTGGGTGACGAGGTGGTGTCCTGGGCTGTGGACGCTGTGGAGCTGGCATGCTCGGACGCCTCTGTGGAGCTGGCGTCCATTTTGCTGAGTGCTGCCCGCTGTCTGGACCGTGACCGTGTAGTCACAGTACTCATATTCCACAGCTTAAACCCTTTCTCTCACACGCTCCTTGAAGTAAGGCAGAGTGTTTGTGTAAAATAACTTTGTTTAAAATTATAAAACTTGCCAAAACTTGTATCAGCGGAGCAAATTGTAGATAGGTGTTGGTGAGGAGACGGTTGGTGAGAGAATGGGACTGGAGTCCAGGTGGGCGGAAGTGAGGTAGGGGGGAGTAGGGTATATGGTAAGGGGTACACAGGTGTGTAGAATGGGAATGTGGTAATGTGTAGTTGAGGTGAGTATTGGTAGGTGGGGTGTTTGTGGTATAGGTGGGGTGACATGATCCCGCTAGGGGGCAGCAATGACTCCCCCTGCGTGCACTACGGCACCCATGAGGAACCAATTTTACACAACAGTAATACCAGTACTCCAATTGGGTTACTACAATGTATTCCAAGAAGGTGAGTTGGGCAGACAATGGGGGAGGGGGAGTACCTGCCTTTTACCGTGGCTAGGCTGGAGGATGAGTCCCGTAGTACGCAAGGCTCACGGGAGGGGGGGGGGCACTGACTCAAGCCTAGCGGGAGCTACTAGGCCAGCCACCGGTGACCGCAGCTGACCGATTGCTGCGGCCACTGTAGTCCCCGGGACTGTGGGCCGCCGCGCGCGTAATCTACGCGCCTGCCACGGGCGTCCTCGCGCCTACGCCCCCCCCCCTGCTGCCCCCCCCCCTGCCCCCCTCTGCACCCTACATCCTTCTGATAGCCTGCAAGGCTGCATGTGGCCCTACCATGTTTATAGTCCCTAGGACTATGTATATAGTCCCCAGGACTACAATTGTAGTCCCCAGGACTACGGTTGTAGTCCGCAAGACTATGATTGTTGCCCCCAGGACTAAAACTTAGTATAGAGCTGCTTACTGTCCCATTTTCATATCATAAAGTGCATATGCCTCTGCCTGACAATGAATTCTAAATTGCTGAACAATATTGGTGCATAGTCCTGGGGACTAAATCTGTAGTCTCCAGGACTACAGAGGAAGTCTTTAGGACTACAGAGGAAGTCCCTAGGACTACAGGTATTAAACTTGTAGTCCAGGGGACTCCCTCTGTAGTCCTGGGGACTACAGAGGAGGTCTTTAGGACTACAAGTATTAAATGTGCAGTCCTGGGGACTAATATAGTGGTAGTCCTTGGGACTATAGGCATAGTGCTGGGGACTACTACAACAAGCTGCATAGTCCTAAGGACTACAGAAACAGGCCTACATAGTCCTAGGGACTACAGACATAGTCCTGGGGACAACCAACACCAAATCTCTAGTCCCTAGGACTATGCTTCTATAATCCCTAGCACTATGTAGGCCTGTCCTATCTGCCTCTCTGGTAGTAGCAGTCTTGGGAAGTCCCTAGGACTATGTGGGTAGTCCTCTGGACTACGACAGTAGTCCTCAAGACTACATCTATTGTCCTCAAGACTACACCTGTAGTCCTAAGGACTGTGAATGCCTACATTCAAATATTTGGAAGGACTGTGCATAATGGTGGTATATTGATTATCCCAGTTCGCAAAATAATAGTCCCTAGGGCTAGATATATAGTCCCTAGGACTAGATTATACTCCCTAGGACTACACATGTAGTCCCCAGGACTATAAATCTAGTCCCCGGGACTATGCTGTAGCTTGCAGTATATGTGAATCCTGAGCAACCCCCTCCCCCTCCCCCCTCCCCCCCACCTCCCTCAAAGAAAAATACCCCCCCCCCCCTCCCCACTGGCGGCACCTGCTCCGCGCGGCAGATAAAGGACGCGTAGAAAACGCAGGGAGGCGCGCGCGGCAAAGTGGTAGTCCTAGGGACTACAGTGGCCGCAGTAATCGGTCAGCTGCCCGGTGACCACCGCCCAGTCCAATCAATCCCTGGTCAGTCTATCAAGATGCACTAGACTCAATATTTCTCAGTTGCTCCAGCAGATGCACTTTAGATCTTTTGGATTCAACTAGAATACACATGTAGCTAGTGCACCATCTGTACGATCCTGGTGACGGGAGAAGTACATGTAACACCTCTCTGGAAAGCCCTCCCCCTCCCCTCTGCCCTGCATTGAGACTGGCCGTAGTCATGAACAGAAAATGTGTAATTTCTCAATAACCAGAAATCCCCCAGCAATATAAATGATTGTGTCTTGTAGAGAATTTAATAAACTATAAACTAGGCAGGGTTTTGAATTTAGGACCTCAAGAGGAAAAATCGGAAATAGGTTTTAGCTCAATGAGGGAGACTATAGTCTACTACTATAGTAAGTGCCTGCCTGAATGCCACAGCCATTAACAGAAATGGGGACGGGGTCAAAAGTGTCTACGTCCACTCTTTCAGTGCAGTCCCGGACCTGCTAATGTATTCCTTGGGTCCAATATAGGGGGGATAGGTATGGTCAAAACTAAGCTGAGGATCCAGGAAATGTGTGTTGCTAAGCAAATACACAAAAATAATGGCTGTTGCTAGGCAACCACTTATGATAGCAACAAACCAATGAGACCATTAGATTCCTTGGGTTGGATATAGGGGGGGTAGGTATAGTTATAATCCTTCTAGGAGCAGTATCTGTGATATGGGAGATTAGATTCCCTTAATTTTTTTAACCTATATTCCTATTTATTTTGACTGAATAAGTAATTATGATGAATTTATAGTCATCTTAGTAATTTGAGGATTCTGAAGCTAAGCTATGCGACTCAGATGTCTAGGAAAGTGATTTGAACTCCTCAGACATATGGCAATCCAAAAATAATGGTCTCCCTTAGTCCCTCAAAATGGTACTGATGAGCCATTTATCAGCCGTGGGCTCATGGCCTATATATGCCATCCATGAGATCAAGAGTGCCCCCCCCCCCCACCTTGGTCTCTGTGTGCCACTTTCAGCACACTTAGGTTATTTAAGGTATGGAGTGGCTATTATGGCATACATTGCGGGGGGGGGGGGGGGGGAGTTGGGGTGAATTCATGTCCCATGTCAAATTTAAGAAATACCCTATGTCATATCACTTGTTTTAATACCTCATGTCACCAAGCTGATGTCAATCTTAAGAAGAGGCCATGTCGCCATCCATCCGCTTCTGAATGCAAAGAAACTCACCCCCTCCCCTTTTGTATTCATGACCAGTCCCTTACCTGAGTGGTGTTGCTGCCTGCAGCGTTATATAAGCAATCACTGCATTATAGTGTAGGCCTACCCATATAGGTCGAGTTACATACTGATTGTTTCTATTTATATGGGAGGTGCGGTGGGCAAACAAAGCACTGGACTGTGACCCCGAGGTATATGCCCCACGAATCAGTTAGTTATATCATACATAAAGAACCAAGTGTGTCCTAAATGAGGCAAATACTATCACATACATGTACTATGCCTTATAATATACGTTATACCTGAAATCTGCAAAATAAATACACCTGACTGGCAGTTTAAAATAAACTTTACACTAGTGGCGCTAGTGTGTGGCTATCATGGTGAGGTTACCTAACCACGTGTAGGCTCTGTTTGCCCACACTCTGACCTAGCAGAATCCTATATGTAACCTTCCCTATAGCCATGTGTGCAGGACGACTCCCTTGGTCAAGGGCCTGCTGTAACCATAATGACCCTTCCAACTCGCCCCCAGACATAGGGCCTACCTCAGCAGTCAGGTTATTTGGGAACTTGATAGGGTGCCTTCTTGCAGTCAGGGTAGGGGAGGGGCTATGTATGTGTTACAGTTAACTATAAACACTTGCCATAAAGAGGTAAAGGTACTCCCACTCTCAGCTCCAAGCCCCTCCCCCACAGCCTATAAGTATTATCCACATACATCTTGGTGGCACTACTCTGAGCTATACAGTTCCACTTTAAGGGTCTAGGGCCATGTTTCTCGACGGTGCCAGGCTCTGTTCGGAACTTCAGGAGAGGTATACTCAGGAGTCAGGTAGGCCTAGGTATCAAGAAAGGGTAACTTTTCCATAATTAAGTATTCTAAAAATGTCTGAAAATTGTAGGCCTACCTAGAACGATACTCTAAACCCTATTCTGTGAGGGTAGTGTAGGGCCTAAGCATGCACCCCGATATATCTATAATCTAGGGGGTAGGCTTAGGCCTACCCCTATTTTAGATAAATTCTAGACATTTTTAGATCGATCCATCCCTATATATATTACCCCCCCCCCCCCCCAAAAAAAAAAAATCCACCACCCCCCCATGTTGTTTCAAAAATGAGCACTCCCTTAGGCCAAGAAATAGGTCTTGTCACTTGTCACAATGATTGAACAGGCTTTATATCGATTTGTCGATTTTACCCGGCTGGGGTACTTTTTAAATAGGGAGTGTTGTGTACTCACGTATAAACCGCCATGACGATGTTTACGCTTATCACCTTATGAATGGCAGCACCTCTGTCTAGTTGTGGTCTGTACAACATGCTATCCGTTCACCAGTCTAGTACGACGTTGGTCATACGTAATAAACGACTTCACGAACATAACAATGGCGAACGAGGATGGGATCCAAAGAACTCACGCATAAAACTCGATTTTCTTGCTGTCACTAAAAGTGATTCTCCTGCAGAAATCGACTATAAGCTAAGTAAAAAGGCCAAGAAGCCATTCCTACCAAAATTGGATGAACTCCCATTGATACACTGTGAAAACTTGGTTGTGAAAAGTGAAGTCCCTGAAACTGAAAGTAAACTCCAGATCCCAAAAGTGAAAGTGAACTCCATGAAAGTGAAAGTAGATCTCTGAAACTAAAGGTGACTGTGCATTTGTGTAGGCTAGGCCCTATATCTACAAGTGTTGATCTACAAATGAGTGACTCTGAAATAAGTGATCTTGAATCTGAGGCTGGGAGTCTACATCTAGAAACTATGGCTGAAGCTAGGAATGTTGTGAGTGCCATAGGAGAGTTTAGTCCCAATAAAGAAAAGTGGGCTAATTATCAAAGAAGGTTTAATGCTTGGATGAGAATAAACAAAATCCAGAATGATGAAAAATTCGATGCCTTCATATCTATGGTGGGACCTGAGGTTGTGGATCTTTTGGTTGCATTGTGTGCCCCTGCTGAAATTGAGACCAAAACATATGCCCAGCTAACAACATTGATTAGTAACCATTACACCTCAGGGTCCAACGAGCTAATCGAGAGCTTCAAGTTTGATGAGCGGAGACAGGGTGACAATGAGTCTGTCGCAGACTACATAGTGGCTCTAAAAAAAATCAGCATACATTGCGGGTTTGGGGATGAAGACCAAATCAAAAAGAGGCTAAGAAACCGCCTGGTTACCGGGTTGAGATCTGCTGCGATTAAAAACAGACTGTTAGGCTTGGGGGCAGGGTTGACATGGGAGAAAGCCGTAGATATCGGCACATCTATGGACACGGCTAGCCATGGTAATCAGCTCATGGGGCCTACCCATGAGGTCAACCGGGTTCAACGTGGTAGCTACAAGAACAAAGGAAAAGCCCGCACTAAAAATAAGTGTTATCGTTGTGATGGCGACCACGAGGGCCGGTGCCCATTCGAAACGGAAAAGTGTTTCAACTGTGATAAAATTGGACACATTGCCAAGGCTTGCAAAACGAAGTCTGCTCAAGGTCAATCTCAGTCGAGAGGTAGCTCACGTCCATACCGTGGCCGTGGAAGAGGTCGCGGGCGAGGCCAAGGCCCTGCACATTACGTCGATGACGACGAAAAACAAGAGGAAGAGGTCAGTTACGCATCACTGTTTGAAGTTAAAAGCGGAAAATACGGAGAAATAACAGTGAATGCCCGTGTCGAAAACAACAAAATGACATTTGCTTTAGACACAGCGTCGGCAGTTTCGATTGTTGGTGAGGACGACTACAAAGAATTCTTCCCCGATTTTGAGTTACACGAAGCTTCTATCAACTTAAAATCGTACACCGGACACAAAGTTGAGCTACTCGGTGAAATCGACGTCCATGTGGAGTATGAGGGTCAAAAGAGACAGTTGCCGCTGGTGATCCCAAAGGCGTCCGTACACCGTTATTTGGACGGACCTGGCTAAAAGCCATACGTATAGACTGGGAAAATGTCCTCGCGATACATGCAACGCCCCTGGAACAGCTCCTGCATGAGTATCAGTCCGTGTTCAAAGGAGAGATAGGAGAGATAAAGGGCTTTGAAGCGACAATTGAGTTAAAACCAGATGCCACGCCAAAGTTTAAGAAGGCACGCTCCATTGTCTATAACCTCACAGACGGTGTAAAGAAGGAGCTAAATAGGCTTGAAGAAAGTGGAGTTTATCGCCGCATTGAAAGAAGTGATTGGGCATCTCCAATAGTAGTGGTTCCAAAAGATAATGGACAGATGTGGTGACTACAAAGTGACTATAAACAGTGCGGTTGTCGATCAACCATATACGCTACCCACAGCTAAGGATATATTCGCTACGCTGGCGGGTGGTAGCCAGTTTACGAAACTGGACCTGTCTAGTGCCTACATGCAAGTGGTGGTGGAGGAAAAGTCAAGAAAGTACCTGACCATCAACACTTTGCAAGGACTTTACGAAGTTACTAGGCTTCCCTATGGGGTAAAGACAGCACCACACATCTTCCAAAGGATCATGGACCAGGTCTTACAAGGAATTCCTGGTGTTTGCTGCTATATAGACGATATCCTGATAACCGCTCCCACAAAGGACGAGCACCTAAAGCGCCTCCAACTGGTACTTCAAAGACTAGACAAGCATGACATCCGAGTGAAACGGGAGAAGTGTTCCTTCTTGGCTCCCGAAGTCCAATATCTCGGACATGTGATCAGCAAGGAGGGTCGTAGGCCCGTACCAGAAAAAGTGAGCGCAGTAAAAGACGCCAAAGCACCAGAAGATGTCTCAGAACTTCGCACATTCCTCGGGATGGTCAACTGCTATGGTGGGTTCGTTAAGAATTTGTCCACAATTCTCGCTCCGTTAAATAATCTCCTGCGAGATGACGTCCCCTGGAAGTGGTCAAAGGAGTGCGAAGGGGCATTCGGGAAAGTCAAAGACGCCCTTACCAGTGAAACAGTGTTAACACATTACGATGTGAACAAAGAGCTTCTCCTCGCGACAGACGCATCTCCTTACGGAGTTGGTGCAGTTCTGTCACACGTTGACGAGAACGGAGAGGAGCGACCAATTGCCTACGCGTCAGTGACTCTAACGAAAGCTGAGAGGAACTACGCCCAAATAGAACGCGAAGCGTTAGGCATTATCTTCGGAGTTAAGAAATTCCACAAGTACCTGTATGGTAGGTCATTCACACTGTTGACCGACCATAAGCCACTGACCAAAATATTGGGTCCGAAAACGGATGTGCCAACGTTGGCAGCACTGAGGCTGCAGAGATGGTCTCTCATACTGATGACCTACAACTATGAGGTCAAATATAAAAGATCAGAGGATCATGCCAATGCCGACTATCTGAGTCGGGCACCAGTGGACATAGCCAAAGAAAATATGGAAGCTGAAGTGAACTATTTTAGCCACACTGACAAGCTACCGATCAACGCCAGAGACATCAAAGAAGCGACCCGAAAAGATCGGATCCTCACCAAGGTATACGAGTTCACCATGAATGGTTGGCCGAACCATGTTGACGATGATGAACTGTCAGCCTTCTATATCAGACGACACGAGCTATCGTGTGACCAAGGATGTCTTCTGTGGGGAATGCGAGTTATCATTCCACAGAAACTGCAGGAGCGAATGCTAGAAGAGCTACACGTCGAGCACGTCGGCATAGTGCGCATGAAAGCACTAGCTCGTAGCTACCTGTGGTTTCCCGGCATCGACAATGCTATAGAAGCATTAATAAAAGCATGCAAAACATGCCTGAGTCTCAAGAACGATCCACCAGCATCTCCGATGTATCCATGGCGATATCCTCAGAGGCCATGGGACCGACTGCACATAGACTTTGCAGAGTACAAATCTGAAATGTTCCTAGTGGTAGTAGACGCACACTCAAAGTGGTTAGATGTAGTGCTCATGAAATCTATGACCGCAGAAAAGACCATAGAGGTACCCAAGAGAGGTTGTGAGCGACAACGGCCCACAATTCATCGCAGAAGTGTTTCGCGAGTTCCTGCATAACAAGGGTATAAAACATACCTTGACCGCTCCCTACCATCCAGCGTCCAACGGACTTGCAGAACGAGCGGTGCAGACCCTGAAAAATGCCTTAAAGCGGCATACATTGGACGAGAAACCCGGCATGACTACTCACAGAAAGCTGTGTAGTTTCCTGCTGTCGTATAATTCGACGCCTCACTCGGTGACAGGGGTGTCCCCATCCGAGTTGTTTCTCAAGAGACAGCTTAACACACGGTTGTCGATGATAAAGCCCGACCTTCATGTGACGGTGGAGGGAAAACAGGACAAAATGATAGAGTATCGAGACCAGCGAGTGCCACAGCTAAGAGAGTTCGAGAAAGGAGAAAGAGTACGTGTAAAGAACTGCCAAGGCACCGACGTAAAGTATGTACCAGGATCCATAGTGTCTAGGAAGGGTCCCGTACAGTACTTGGTACGAATCGGCCGTAACATCCGTTACGTCCATGTCGACCATCTTCGAAAGTCCGGCGAAGCCATCGAAGATGACATTGATGATGAACAGCTCAGGCCTATGCAAAGGCCAATCACGGATATCATAAGTGATATACCCAAAGGTTGTACTGACCCTGTAGTTGTTGAAACGCCAGCTACGGCCATGCCACAGGAAGATGTGGTTACCTATGAGGAACCACCTAGAGCTATTCCACCCCAGGTGGTTGCTACTCCACCGAGAGTGCCGTCTCCAAGACGTGTATCTGTGAGACCTAGAAGGGCTCCAGCAAAGTTCAATGACTATGTGCCTAAATAACTGTTCTATTTCAGAGACTGATATATTTGTGTTTCTGACACTACTGTTCATGTTAAAGTAACATCACATAAAGATAAGAGTTATCGTTTATCAGTAATCTCAAAGAGATAAAAGACTCCTTATAGTATACTACATATCCTCAAAGAGATAAAGACTCAAAGACGTTAAGTTCATTGACACCAACAAGGTGATGTCTAATCATATGTTTATTCCAGCATATATATTAAGTGTGGAGGAGTGTTGTGTACTCACGTATAAACCGCCATGACGATGTTTACGCATATAACCTTATGAACGGCAGCACCTCTGTCTAGTTGTGGTCTGTACAACATGCTATCCGTTCACCAGTCTACTACGACGTTGGTCATACGTAATAAACGACTTCACGAACATAACAGGGAGTGATTATTATTTTCACATGTGGGGGGGGGGGGGTGGATTTGGGGCCAGGTTTGGGGGTTTAATACTACATCATGTACAGTTCAAAGAGGGGGAGAGGCGGAAAAGACCCTATGTGGAGTTAGTGCCAGTCTTCAAGGCACCTTATCCCTTTAAGGACATCATAATGCCTTAATGCATCATGCCCTTGTTGTTGTTGTGAAATTTTATTTTGGCAAAGTAACCTTAGCCCTCATTATACATCATATGTTACTCTGGCAAGTAACCCTCCAGTGCTGCATTCTAGCATCATGCCAACCCTATAGGGTTGAGACACTCCCAAAAGGTCGGCATGATACACCAATGTATTGGTGCATCATGACAACAAATATCATCTTTAGGGAGTGTTCATTTATTAGTTACAGGGGGGTGGGGTGGTGGCGCAAAAATTCCTGACCCCTCCTGGGGGGGGGGGGGGGGTGTAAAAAAATCTGACCCCTCTTGAGGGGGGTGAGGTAAAAAATTTAGCCCCTTTTCAGCAAAAAAGCCTGTGCATTACTATATGGGCGAAAAAATTTCAGTGAGTTAGCAATGATGGTATTGTTTTGTACAGTTTTTACATAAGATATATAAATTGGATAGATTCAGGTCTGTTTTATGATTTACACAGCTATTATTTGAGACATGGTCCATGGATATGGTGCTCTCAGCTGTCAATTAAATTCCCATGTCCCATCTCGCCTCTATGTCCTATGTCGAATTTAAAGTGGGTATATCCGATTTTTACCAAATTTTAGATTCCTAATATAGTTGTTCCAAATACTGTAAAAGTATATTATTAATGGGTTAGGGGGCCTTAAAATGGTATCCATGGGCAGTAACAACTCATAAAGAGGGTCCCAATGGATCCAACCATGGCATTTTCAGTGTATTTTCAATGGGGACAATAAAATCGTGCACGATTTTATTCCAAAGTGACCATATATTGGGCAATGAATTCAAATTTGAGCAAAATGGTAGGGAATAAGGGCGAATGGAATAGCTAAGATGGAAAATATGTTATTTGTGAACATCCTGACTCAATTTTAAGAAAGTTTATTTTTGAGCCCCAATAATCGGATATACTAACTTTAAGAAATACCCCATGTCATGTCACTTCTTCTTTCACTCCTGTCACTATAAGCTCAATGTCAAATGTCAATTTTAACCCTTTAGGCTCAGTCTCATGAGTTTGTAACAGTTGAAACGTTTTTGACCGGGTGTCGTCTTTGACCGGTGTCGTCTTTGACCGGGTGTCGTCTTTGACCCGGGAATGATAAGATGGGACAAATGAGGCCTAAACTGTAAGGAAATCGGTGAAATACTGCAATGATATGTTAATAAACGTTTATTGGAAACATTAGTAAAATCTTACATATTCATATACTAAGATTGCTATGCACAGTACAGCAATTTAAACTCAAAGTTATATATAAAGTGACGTCTTTGACCGGGCAGAGGAAAATGATAATATAATGTTCTATTATGCATAGTATGGTCAGTATATGAATATAACAAAATTCACTTATCTTTTCTAAAAACGTGTATCAACATATGGATGCACTATTTCCCCGCTTTTCCTAATACATAGGCCTTATTTCTGCCATTTCTGCCTGGTCAAAGACGACACCCGGTCAAAGACAACACCGGTCAAAGACGACACCCGGTCAAAGACGTTTCAACTGTTACAAACTCATGAGACTGAGCCTTTAACTGCTGCCCATGAAATATGTAATTTGGGCCTTAACCACCGAAAGGGTTTTAAAAAAGGCCATGTCGATTTTGAGAGTGGAGGGGGACAGATATAGTGGAGGGAAAGTGGGGAAAGTTGAGATGGATAGGGGAGTGAAAGAGAAAGGACTCAAAGGAGGGAGACAGGATAGTAAATAAGGAGTAGGTGAATAGAGGGAGGTGTTAGTGCAATTTAGCAATAGCCCTAGTAGTATCACAGCTCAACACTATTTCAGGATCGACGGTAGAAGGTGTCTAACAGGTGTCTTACAGCTCTTACAGAAGTCTTACAGATGTTTTGCAACCAAAGTTCGATAAAAGTCTGTTGTTTATTAATGTTATTATGCCCCCCCCCCCTTTTTTTCTTTTTTTCTTTTTCCATCTAATTTACGACTAAGATTAGGACTTGGATAAGATTGTTGTGGCTTAATACAGTTTCCCAAACAACAACTATTGTATCCTCAAATATCTTGATAATGTGTCTCAAAACTTTACAGTGGAACTATTTGTAAGACTAAAACTAAGACACACGTAAGACATCTGTAAGACACACTGTAAGCGGTTGTCCGTGCAGTCACGTGAGCTAGGTGCCATCTGTAGGGATGCCAAGTGTTATGATTTTTTCGTAATTTTACGATTTTCGACCCCAATTATGACCATTACGATTTCTGCTAAAATATTAAGATTTTTAGAAATTTTTGAAGTGTGATGAGAATCTTCCTAGATTCCCTAGTAGCAAACACACTGTGGCCCCGGACGGGGCCAGACTCTGTTTGCAAGTCTGGCCCGGAGTGGG
>CANHQG010000677.1:0-36959 GCA_947462335.1 Harmothoe impar
ATTGATACCTATACCTGCCTAATGGCTGAACCCTATTAGGACAGCATGGTACCTAAAATCGATATTCAGTTGTCATCATGATTGCAGCTCGGTACTAAAGCATCTCAATGGTGCTGCATTGGTGCATCATACGAGCATAACGTGTGAATGCAGATTTGCTAAGGGAATCACCAGGGTCGTCATTTTGCATGAATGCAGCCCTGGTGCGTAACTCTCCAGGGCTACATTCAACCATGGGTTGATACACTCCCAACTTTTTGGAATGATGCATTAATGCAAATCACTCACCAGGCCATATTGGTGTATCATGACGATAAACGTCACATTTTAACGACATGCCGTCTTTAAAGGGTTAAAGGGCTAATCCATATATGCAGGTATGGCAATATACTCAAAGCCACCCCTCCCCCTTCACACCTGGCCGTATAGGTGTATACCTACAGCTGGTATTATACAGGTGTGTATGTATATATAGGTGCACCCATTAGGACACACTGAGGCCAAAAAAAAAGGTTTGTTTCCGGTGTCATCAGACCCAACATGGCAATTATACTGTAATCAGACTCTTCTTCCTCTCCTCAACTTTCTCTGTACATGAGTCGGAGACTTGGAGAACCTTTTGTTTTTTTCCAGGAAGTATCACTTATTTTCTCAGGCCTTGGCAGTTTTTTTCTTCTTCTCATTATTTGTCTCCCTTTCTCTTGTGAGTGTAAATGTGACTCGGTTAGCCCTTTGACGGTTTAATGCAATACTCATTTTGTGTTCATGATGCATAAATGCAGCCGTGGTAAGTAACCCACCAGTGTTGCATTTATAAATACCACACTTTTCATTTTTTTACTATTCGACATGAAAACTAAAAGGACCTAAAATATATTAGGATCAATTATTGATTATTTATTGATAATGTTTGTATAAATTTGCTACTTTTCCAATGCATCACAATCAATTTGGGTAAAAGCCCGGTCATAAGCCGAACCCCCAATTTGAGAAAATGTCATAAGCCGATTTAGGCCCAAGTACCCAAAAACGATCGGTTTATGACCCGTTTTTGATGGTATATGTGGTTCATTTGACACAGCCTATAAATGGCGTTGTGTGCCTGTCTCCACCTTTTCATGGTGAGGGGCTTAAAACGTACCAACCATGTGGTTCACCTTGCCGTACTGTCCAGTGTATAAGACCATGTTGTACACAGTAAGGAGATGTGTACACACCCCCAGGGCTACATGATGTATGGATGTCTATTAGACTAGACTGTGGGCTTTGTCTCTCTTGTGTATTTACACCAAGTGTCCAGTTAAACTCATGTAGTGAAATATGTATAGGTGTATACAAGCATAATCTACTCTGTAGATGTATCACCTAAACTTTATAACCCGTATATATATGGAATCTTTGCAATTGTACCTCTGAAGCTAGCCTGTGATAGAAATATACTTTTACACATTTTACATACGTTAACTGTTCTGAGTATAAACTTACATAATCAGTGTCTTCTAATTGCGCAAAACCCAGCGACTGATGTACACATGTAAAATAAGGATCAAAGTTAGGTTAATAAAGTTAAATTGTTCTTAAAATTGTTCTCAAAAAGTCTCCCTACAGGAATACTAAACCTGCTGTCCGAGCCTTGGTGTTTAAGCGCCCCGGCGCTTATATCAATAGAGGGCTGGTTACCCCCAACGCTTATACAAGACAGGCACTTGAGATCCATTTTCAGTGTTTAAGATTTATGTCAGCACCTCAGCTTTTGTGCATCAAACAGTTTTTAAAGGGTTTTAATTAGACCGTACTGTCGTGTTGAAGCGCCAGGTTTTGAATTAAGCACTGGTCTTGTATAAGCATCAGGGGTATATGGTCGCAAGTACGTTATTAGCGGTATATTGCTTTATTTCATGTGGAGAAACAAAGTTACTATGCTTAAGTACTAAATTGGTCGTTCTCCACACCCCTGTAGAGAAAATAATACTCATTCTCCATGGCCTGTTTCTCCACAATGGCATCACCAAAATAGCTATGAAACCAATCTTTAAATGTATATTTTGATGAAATCAATCAAGAATCACATAAAATAAATACAGAGATCCACTTTAATCAGTCTGAACTCCTGGTTTCTCCACGAGTGGTGCATTGGATCGCATCACACTCGGCTCTGCCTTGTGTGATACGATCCAATGCACCACTCGTGTATCATTGCAGAAGGGCGTTACTCGTCAGGGCTGCATTCATGCATCATGTCTATAAAGGGCATGATGCATTAAAGCACTATGCTGCCCTTACAGGGCTAGCTACCAGACGCAGGGTCAGACTGAGGAGACCCTGCTCACTCCCCACGTGACCCCGGCACTTCCGCTGACCCATGCGCAGTAAACAATGGCGTCTTGTTCCAAGGTCAATGTCCTTCAAGGTCACACAGAGTGGACAAAGTGAAAGCTAGAGTTAAAACCACTGAGAACCGGGGTAACAATAATGTACACTGATGTAGCGATCAGGTTTCAGGACTGGGACGTGTCAAAAACTGAAATTATGTTTGGTTACAAGTATGAAGTCCCTCAACAATGAATAGCTCTACTATATGCCTCCATCTATTTGCACAGCTTCCCTAGCCCAAAATATTAATGTCTAATGTAACTCCCTCACCATCAATATGACCCTAGCTGTCAAAATGGCATTAAACAACCATTACTCAATTATTATAATAGCCTCTATTTGCTGGCCCTCTCTAGTTCTACACAAACCCAGCCGGTCATGGCTATCCGGAGCTAAATCAGTGATGGTACATGTAATTAAGCTGAAGGTGACTAATTAACGTTGGTCAGAGCAAACTGTATCAAGCACTGACCCTCAACAACACTGTACCCCCTCCCGGACCCCCTCCTCCTGTATTGGGTCCACTGGGAGATAACAACCTATACATCTATCAGATACCCAGTCACCCTGAAGCTATTAGTAACCAAGCACTCACTCAACGGATCCTACCCTGTTGTCTGTACTCCTAGAAATACCAACTCATGTTAGCTTCATAATAATATCGGTGGCGGATAGAGAGAGGGAGAGGGAGAGGGAGAGGGAGAGGGAGAGGAAGAGGGAGAGGAAGAGGGAGAGGGACAGGGACAGGGACAGGGACAGGGACAGGGACAGGGACAGGGACAGGGGAAAGCTGGGTGGTTCCAGGGATTTCTGGTTTTGGAAAATCTTTCTAGAATTTTCTAATGATATTTTGATATGAGGCCAATTGCAACGCGTCACTTCTTGGAGAAGATGGCAGGGAGGGAGGGAAGGAGGGAGGGATGTAGTGGGAAAGAGATCGGTCGAATGAAACGAATGGACGAAGGAATTACTCTGGAATATGGGGGAGTAGACTGAAGGTGTAGCAGACAATCAGTCTATTGGTAGGGAAGCTAGAAGAAAAGATCTGAGCCTCTGTTTGGAGAGTACAGCAGAGGTTGCACTGAGGGACCCGGATGGCGGCACGTGACCTGTAGTGACCCGGCAGCACGACAGAGGGCGCCCTGTGTGCCGTACAATGGCCGCCAACAGGAATTTCCTGGGAAGGTGAGTAAACAGCCGCTCTCCTGTCAGCATCTCTGTCTCATTATATATCTGTATCTCTGCACCAACCTTAGGCCACTCAAAAAAAAAGAGTGGTTTCTCATCACCAAGGTCTGAGAAATATGATGAGGGAGGCTTTTTTTTTGCTTTTTTTTTTTTACTCGTGGGCTGAAATGTATAGGATGATATACGTTTTTCATGACCAAAATTCACATATCAGTTGTTAAGAAATTATTGATCTTTAAAAGTGGGGAAAATGTAAGTTATTTCTATCCCGCTGCATTACTGGTAGTATAAGCTTTAATTTGATACCAAATATGCAAATATTTGTCCATTTTTATCATGCTTTTTCATCTAAAATTAGCAAAATAAAAAAAGTTTTCCTTAAAACCTGGTTTTTATGATGCGCGCGGTGATGAGAAACCATTTTATTTTTTTGAGTGGCCTTAACTACACTCAAGCTGGGACCTGCTGGCAAGTCCCCCAACCGTGAGGTCGTTATAGTCCACATTGATAATATCTACATTTTTGTATTAAAATGTAGACAACACCTACCCTAAGTGTTATTTACAGGCACAATCAATAAACTTTCCATCCCCCTGGTTACCATAGTTACCACTAGTATTACAACCTACAGTGGGATTCCTTGAAGATAGCACCAAGGCAACTAACATTTTACTCAAAATTGACCATGGACAATCTGAAAGGTGTGGGACAGAGATCTATATAGACAGAACTGCAATGGACTCTGGAAGAAGAGTGGCCAGTAGACATGCAAGAAGGTGTGAATTGGTGAGGTGTGTGGGTGTGTGTGTGTGTGTGGGGGGGGGGGGGGGGGCTCTCTAGATAGGTAAACAGTAGCTGCCCCAGACGGCCAATAGTGTGTTTGGTCTCGGTCCAGGAACAGACAGAACTGTCGTCTGCTTTGTTCAAACGGCTAAATGTCGGCTGCTGCTGTCATGTTTTTGGCGGGCCTTTTGAGTGCGGCTTATTGTAGAGTTATTTGTTATTGTGCTAGGTGGCATGTTGTCTGATTCTTGTTTCTCAGAACTTTCTGCTATTTTCCTTTTCAAACACATGATTCCTACATATGGATTCTCGGGCCTATGCAATCAGCTGGTGCTGGTGTTTATTTTTATCATTATTTTTTTTTTTTTTTTTGGGGGGGGGGGGCAACATATTGTACTGCATTCAGGCATCATGTTGACCCTCCAGGGTTAATGAACTATCGGCGTGATGCATCAATAGCTTAGAGCAGTGATTTACCAGTGGTGCATTAATGCATCATGACAACAAATGAACATGATATTGCGCCATGATCCATCAATGTACCACTGGTGAGTTATTCAACAGAGGTGCCTTGAAACAAACATGATCTTTCTGCATAGAAGTTTGATACTGCTCCTATAGGTAAACTATGGACTGTGATTCCAGGAAGCTCCCGAGACAATTCATCGTCACCCAGGCGGTTTCTGGGGCCACAGTGGCAGGTTCTACTGTAAGAAATTGACTACTACCCAGGGACAATTAACCATCCAAAGGAGAACTACATATTTTTGGGTGGTTTTCATGCTTTTGTGTAACAAAGCTTTCCTTTGGGAAAACATTGCAATATGCTTCTATCTGTGAGTCGTATAGCATTCCAACTCTCTCTCTCTCTCTCTCTCTCTCTCTTTCTCTCTCACTCTCTCTCTCCCCTGTATCTCTCTCTGTCTGTTTCTGCATATCTCTTGGTGTCTCTCTGTCTGTCTATGTTTCTACATGTATGATGGTATCTATAGATACCTCTCTCTGTGCAGTGTCACTGTCTCTCTCCTACTGTCCCTCGGTTCCCGTATGTTTGTCTCTTCCTCCCTCTGTGCCCCCCTCTTTGTGTATTTGTCTCTGTCTCTCCGTGTCAGACACCGCCAGCAGAAATCTTTGTACACCTCTCTCTTAGGGTGAGAAGTGCATCTTTATCCCCGTCTCTGTCTGTCTCTCTTTCTCTCCATCTCTCTCTGTTTTTTTATTCTCTGTCTGTCTCTGTCTCTGTCTCCCTCTGTCCCTCTATCTATGTGTCTGAAACCCATGTCCTTGTGCAGGGTGAGGGGGGGGGGGGTCACTGAGTCTCTGAGGGTAGATAACAACTGCCACCCTACCGCCCCTCTTATCAGAGGTTGGGAAATTTGACCGCCCTACTTCTCAGAGTTTGGGGGATTTTACCGCCCTACATTTCAGAGGATGAGAGATTTGACTACCCCAGTTTTCAGAGGTTTGGAGATTTGATGATCTATTACAAATTTAGAAATTTAGGTTTACCCCGGGTCTACCTGAATTTTGTACAAATACAATTTTATTCATATCTTTTCAGTAAGAAAACTTGCTCAATTTAATGATACAATTTTAACCGCCCTTCTTTTTAGGGTCTTGATGACATCTGACCGCCCCCCTTTTCAGGATCTAATGGAAATTCACCGCCACCCCTTTTCAGAGTCATGCCGCAGTGGTTATCCAATACATAGTAGAGTGCCCCCCCGGGGGTGCCTCTATCCAGGTTTGTACAAACAGGTCAGATGTTGCACAGCGTACCACCTGCAGCGCCGTGTTTATAAACTCAGCCTGCTTTCACAAACTCCCAGATACACTCACATGAACTCTGACTGCTACAGACATATATACTGGGACATACCCCCTCACTGACTCACCATAACCCGAATTCCGGGGGGGGGGGGGGGGGCACTTAGTGTATTTTGTATACACAGGTGTGCGGCTGGCAAGGGTACTTTTCCAACAAAATCTCCCTAGCAAGAGTCCTGTTTCAGAGAAAAATGTCCCTAGCAAGGGTCTAGTTTCAACAAAACAAGGGTCTAGTTTCAACAAAATCTCCCTAGCTAGGATCACTTTTCCAACAAAATGACCCGATTGTCACCAAAATGTCCCATTTTTGCCCATTTCTTTCCAAAATTTTGTGGACACGGGTAGAATTTCTAGGTGAAATTACTGATCCATGATACATCTAGTGTTTTTCCTCTTCAAAACAAGGACTTTTCAGCCGAAAATGCCCTAGCAAGGGTAGGTTTTTGAAACAAAATCTCCCTAACAAGGGTAAGGGTTGTCATTGGTCCAGCCGCACACCCCTATCAGAAATCCACCTAGGCCTGACAGCTTATACCTCAACATTATCATTTTGTAAAGGACACATGTCGCGAAGAGATGACATTTTTTGTCATGACGCACAAATGCAGCCATGGCCAGTAACTCACCGGGGCTGCATTGGTGCAGCATGCTGATGCTTCAGAACTTTCTCAACCTCATAAGGTTGGGATGATGCTTCAATGCAGCACTGGTGAGCTACTCACACAAATGCAAAATTCAGAAATTTGATACCGTTAAGTTTCATTCAAATGCAGTTGCATCAATGTCCCCTATTCTCTTCTTGGTTCTCTCCTGAATGATAAAACAATCTGAAAAATAAAATCCAGGGAGTGCAAAAGCCTTTAAAATCAAGATCGAATGCACCCAAACATCCTCTAAAGCATAAAATATCCTCTCCCTCCCAAACTCTTAGTTAACCCCTAACAGGCAGTCATCTGATGCTCTAATGTGAGTAACTCACCAGCGAGTAACTCACCAGGACTGCATTGGTGCATCATGCAGACCCTGTGCGAGTGTACCACACCCATAAGATCAGCGTGATGCATGAATGCAGCCCATGTGAGCCCACACGAATTACTCACCATGGCTGCATTCGACAAGAAAGGGCATAGTTCATTAAAGCATGGTGCAGCCTGCAGAAGACTTAAAACGCACACTTTTAAGACGCTCTTACTTAAACCTTTGAGGGCGGATGTCCCTAAAGGATGACCCTTGTCGTGGTGGTGCACCAATGCAGCCCCAGCGAGTCACTCACCGGGGCTGCATGCATCATGCCAATCCTATGGGAGTGTCTCAAACCTGTAGGGTCGTCATGATGCTTGAATGCAGCACTGGCAATTTACTCACCAGGTCTGCATTCATGCATCATGGCGACCAAGTGCATGATGCATTAAGGCATGATGCCCTCCATAAAGGATTAAGCCGCCGCTCATGCAGACATCTCAGAGTGAAGCATGCTGCAAAAATGTGATTTCTGTCACATTTCTTGAGTTCCGCGAGGAGATCCGGTCTGTAAAACCCACACAGAGGATTAGGTTAGGCCTGAAAGAAGCTGGATGTGCCTTTTAAGGGTTTGCCTCTTAACCCTTTAAGGACGAGATAATGCATTAACGCAAGATGCATGAATGCAGACCTGACGAGTAACTCACCAGTGCTGCATTCAAGCATCATGATAACCCTACAGGGTTGAGACATCCCCTGAAGAGTCATAATGATGCACCAATGCAGTTCCCATGAGTTACTTGCCAGAGCTGCATTGGGGCGTCATTACAAAGGTAATCTTTTAACGCCATGCCGTCCTTAAAGGGCTAATCCATGCAGTCTCAATGCCCACAACATGCATTCATCCCCCCCTACCTACCTGGATCCCACATGGTCCCCACATGACATGTGTATGTGTTTTCTACCTGTTCAGCTGCAATGGTACAGTTAACCCTTTAAGTACCACATAGTGCTTTCATGCGATTTATGCATGAATGCAGCTTTAGTAAGTAACTCACCAATTAATGAATCATTCAAGCATTAGGGTGACCCTATGGGGTCCATACAGCCCTAAAGGGTCGGCATGATGCATGAATGAAGCACTGATGAGTTACTCGCCAGGGCTGCATCCATGCATCAAATGGCTAAGTGGTTTAAAAGTTCCATGCGGTCCTTAAAGGGTTAATATGATTAGTTGTACCCTGGCACCCTGTGCACCTTAACAGCTGACACCCCAGATACTGACCACAGGTAACACTAGCAGGCTGCAATACACTACTGTCCACTCTACTAATATACCAGCGTGTCGATACAGAGGCGGCGGTGGCCTCCCAAATCTTAGAAATGGGGGGGGGGGGGGGGAGATATTTCCCACCCGCACCCCAGTTTCTTCTTGGGAAATGCTAAGAAATTTTATCTTATTTCATGTGGAAGCCACTATCTACTTATTAAGAACTTTCATTAACTCCCAAATTGACCTTGAAATGGAAACAGAGAGAGAGAGAGAGAGAGAGAGAGAGAGAGAGAGAGAGAGAGAGAGAGAGAGAGAGAGAGAGAGAGAGAGAGAGAGAGAGAGAGAGAGAGAGAGAGAGAGAGAGAGAGAGAGAGAGAGGAGAGAGAGACAGAGATGGCGAGTAATTTATAGAGAAAGAGAGAGGTCGGAGGCAAAGCAACAGAGGCAATTGTAGTTCCCTCAAGTGCCGCTGCTACTGGCACCATGGCGCTGCAGTGGCCCCTTACGCCCCTATAGCTAGTACAGGGAGCAGGTGTTGGCATAGAAGGGGAGGTTTTAGTGCAGATACTAGATTATCCTGATAAGTATCAGAACCCTTTATGGGCTGCATAGTGCTTTAATGTATTATGCCGTTTTTGTCATTGTAATCCCTGACGGGTAACTTGCCAGCGCTGCATTTATGCATCATGCCAATCATACTCGGTTGATGATACACCCCCTAAGGGTGGGTCGTCATGATGCATCAATGCAGTGTCGCATGTTACAGCAGGGAATTGGCGCATCATGCCAACAAATAGACTTGAATGCATCATGCCGCCCTTACAGGGTAAACCCCACCGGGACCTGTGTATTACAGGCCTGCCATGTGTACTGCTGTGGGCACAGAACATAAATATATTGTAGATAGGTGAAAAGAGATTCTTGTCTTTTTGAAGCTGTGTCGAAATGTTGCTTGCAATATGGCCTCATCTCTATAACAATATCGATGATTGTGATAAATTTATTGATCTTAACTACAGAATTGGCTTATCAATTGATTGATTAATTCATTACCCGCTCTAACAAAAATACTTAGTACTTAAATGAGCTATATTATAGGCTCTAACCCTGAGGCTTATATGTGACTGGCACTTATTCAACACAAGTGTATTTTGTCACTCTCTCTCTCGGTATATAAGAGCAGTATAAAGGCACTGGAACTACAGTCTACCTTGGTCAAAAGTTGAAAGGTTGGTTTCCAGTAACATGGTCCAACCAACAAGACTTGGCCAGGCCGTCTTATTTTTTCTAATCATTTTTAGACCGCTTTCCCCCATTTTAGGGCCCTGTTTTCAATCTAATATCCTTGATAATTATACGATTTACAAACACTCAAAGTGGCACATGCCAAGAAATGAAAAGTAGAAAACGGGGTCTGGCCAGCATTGCTTTGCTAGAACCAGTCGGATGACTAGAAACCAACCTTTTACTCGGCTCCACATCCCAGATATAGTACCACATGTGTGAGTCCTTTACACTTGTCTGCTACCACTGAGACCTGTATACTCACCTCCACTTGAACCCCCCTCCCCACCCCCTCCCACATCCCCATATACTAGTACATACAGAAAGGGACCTTTCGGCAAAACAGCCTATTTCTGGGAATTACCTAAATCCTTTCTTTATGAGACATATCTATAAAAAGGAAGACTATTTGTTAGATATTATTCCAAATTTGACATTGATTGGAAATAAATTGTTGGAGTGGGAGTGGGACATTTTGCTTCAAAACACGGATCAATTTCAAATTAGTTGCTGTCTGCTATGATTCTGCATCAGTGTTTCTTATTATTTTAGTAGCACATAAGTTAAACTACTGGGGTTATTCAAATTATTAATATAAGCCAACCGCAAATGTAAGCAAAATTACAAGGAATATGAAATCATCATTTTCCCTTTAACACATGTGTACCTGGTTGAAGATGGCACGGTTCAAGTGAGTCCCATACTAAATCACCTCTAACTTTAACCCTTTAAGGGCAGCATAGTGCTTTAATGTACCATACCCTTTATCGTCAAATGATGCATAAATTCAGCCCTGGCGAGTTCTGGAAACACACTTTATTTTGCGCTGTACATATTTTCGTGAATTCTGCAGAAAATAAAATCTGCAAAAAAAAAGAGTACAGTTCGAATATTTATCCAATGTAGTTTGAGAACTACCATAGTACAGAAAATGTGAACCTAAATACACATGGAATTTTATTTTATAAGCAAATTTTCGAAATTTTATACACGCCACAATATCTACGTTTACAGTATCTGATCAATGCTGCATCCATAATGCATGGATGCAGCACTGGTAGGTTGACTTCGTGCAGCATGGGTACAAATGGTAAAGTACATTAAGGTGGGTCGCTACCCTTGGATTTCTTCAAATTCTTAAATCTATCAGAATGGGCTAATATTGCATTGCCAGATACAGATATACATTACCTAATCTGTGTAAAAAACTTAGATCATTTCAAGCAAAATTGTGCATTTTGTAATACTTTGAATATTTGATATATTGGTAACTGATAATATTTCCTTTTTTTAAACATGAGTTAGTATATTACAGATATTTACTATTTAGAACACTATCGATGCTATAATATTGCTCGAAATTACCAGGGGTATAAATCAGGACAATTTTATACATTGAGTTTTGCCATTTTACCCATCATGCAATGCCATATAAATTTTATTTAGTCATTTTTTGGCATTATTTTTCATTTTCAAAGGTCCAAAACCCTAAAAATATGCCTGGGACCCCCTATCAAAATTACTTCTATATGTTAGCAAATGATCTGAACTATTCTTTGAGAGAGTTTTAAAAAATTCTGTTAATACTGAGTACTATCTTTAGACACTAAGGCTACAAATAATGACAATTTCTTTGTACTCTTTTCCAAAAGCTCATATTTTTACCCAGAATGCCATGGCTTAAAATTGTAAGATCATTTTTACAGTAAAGGGGAACATATAGGTGTTTCACATGTGATGTTTTACATCTCTGCGCATAATGGTTGATATGAAAAAAAATCATCGAAGTTTTCATATTTTTTCTAATTTTCAGAAAAAAATGTAAATACTTAAATTTTTCAAAATTCTATATTTCAAAAAGTAGTTCGGGACCCCCTATTTTTCTTTGCATTTTCCGATTTTATATAATTTAAGCTGTCTGTAAAAAAAAATTGGTGAGATTCTGTTAACTTTCAGTGACTTTGACCCAAGGGTAGCGACCCACCTTAACGCATTATGCTGCCCTTAAATAGCTAGTGTATGATATACGACCCCTCTAGGACGGAGTGTAAACAATAATACAACACAGAAAGTATTATACTCACTGGAAGTAAAAAGTGAACTTGTCTATTTACCGGGACTCTACCACCTCCAAACATGTGGACATACATGTTCTGTTAACTCTTTAAGGACCGGATAGTGTTTTATAATGCATCATACCATTTTATTGTCATGATGCATGAAAGCAGCCCTGGTGAGTGACTCACCGGTGCTGCATTGATGCATCATGCTGAACCCATAGGATTGAAACACTCCCGAGGAGTCGGCATGATGCACCATTTGAGTGTAGGTGTACTACATGTACTGGCAAGTGCATCATGACGACAAGCTAACTTTAAAGCTTGACCGTCATGGTTGAAGTGAGGCCAAAAGCACTTTTGGATATAGTTCCGTTTTGATTTACAAGCGGGCTCTTAAGGGCTGGGAGCTCAGCTCTTACAGGCACAAGATAGGGTGAATATGTTGTAGCTGGACAATGTTCATGGTCCCCTGCCCAAACACTGCTGCCCTCTGGTGGAACTGTTATTTTAGTCCATGTATGGAAAATGCTGAACTTATTCCCTTACGGCCCAGCTTTAATGTCTCATGCCGTTCTTGAAGGGTTAATATCTATTTGAAGTGCTTCAGAAATTCACACATAAGAATAAGTCATCCATATTCCACACCATCTCCCGGTAAAGTATGGGAAAGGCCGCTTTCTGTATATATGTACATATTGGATGCTTTTTGCCCTATTCAAGGCTGAAGCAAGGAGTCCCAGTATTCCCTTTCTCTGGTATAAACATAGCTTTCTATGGTGATGTCGGATTTCATGAGGAAGACGCCCACAATAACACTATTGCTAACCCTTTGAGGGCCGCATACTGCTTTAATGTGCTAGGTCCTTTGGCCAAAAAAAAAGAGGTTTGTTTCAGGTAACCCGACCGACCCTATCGAAATAGGGCCGACCCTACGTTTTTTTATGCAATTTTGAAGAAATTCTCATATTTTTACCCTTTTTCGGTCAATTTTTCGGTTTTCCGACCGGTCGGCTGGTATTTACATGTTTAAAAAAATAAGTTAAAAAAAATAAATCCGACCCTATATTTTCTGCCCAAGTTTGCAGTTATGATGCATTAATGCAGCTAGCCCTGCTGAGTCTACTCACCAGTGCTGCATTCATGCATCATGCCAACCCTCTTTGGAAGATATCATCCCACGGTTGTCATGGTGCTTGAATGCAGCACTGGTGGGTTATCCGCCATGACTGCATTCATGACGATAAAGGGGATAATGCACTATATCCTTATCCAAGATAATGCATTATAGCCATATGTAGCCCATAGAGGATTAGAATTGGACTTCTCTTAGTTAAAAGATACTTTGATATATATATCCATTAAGATTCCCTGCATATTTCACCATTAAAAGATACTTTGATGTGTGTTGAGATTCTTTGAATATTTCACCATTGTAAATCCTATGGAGGTTAAAAAACCAACATGTGTAGAAACATTGTATGCAATATGTAAACTATGTCAGGTTAAGTAGGTGATGACAACCCATGCTGACCAACATCTGAAAAATGTCAGAACAACTCCAGAAACCCCTTCCTCCTAGAAAAAAAATAAATTCAGGAAAAATACTACAAACGATAGAAGACAGAGCTTCAGCCATTGGAAGAGACGTGGTGTCGGACCCAAAGAAAGATACCCCGGGTGCACATTCCGCGCGACACATGCCTGTCAGTTAGCAGACGACTTCCGTCATGTCTCCTAAATTCCCGCCTAAATTATCCACACAAAGCGGCCTATTATCGCTCACTGGGCCCCCACAGGTGGCAGCAGTGGTCCTGTTCTGTCTCCATGACGATGGATGTGGTATAGCGATGGGTAGGACATACAGGGGTGTAACAGGGCGAGAAAAAAACCCAGAATAAAGAGCCTTGCAACCCTTCATGAAGATACCAAGAAAGAGTCAGTGGCGAATCCAGGACTTTTAAGAAAAGAATCTTCACAACTTTCTAAGGGAAATTTTTTTTCTCATAAAAGGATTGCACCCCTTGCATCCCATCTATATCTGCCACGGCTAGGACACTTATTTTTAGGATACACAGGGGGAAATATATATAGGTGCAGTACTAGATCTATGTGTGTGTTATATTTTGAAGCCCGTAACGGAGGGACAGGCACACGATGCTAATGTAGGCTGTGCCAAGGGGGGGCAAGATGGTGGTCTACACAGGATAACATGTTATGGTACTATATGAGAACAAGAGAAGGCCTGCCAGTGTCAAGTACTCCACTTCTCATTCAGTCCTGTGTTTTTTATCATCTTTCTGCTCCATAGCAAATAAACAACTGTCCACAAAATGAGCAGCCGACATTTGTCAAAGGCAGACGCCATTTTTACTGTAACAGACGCCATCTTGTATAGACAGACGTCATTTCTCATTGGTCCCTTTATGTTCATGTAGAATCAGTGTCAAACTACCCATGATGCACCACGTCACCTGTCTATACTGCTACCTTCAGGTAAACCAATCAAACTGACACATGGGGTCACGTGACCTCCCCCACAGCTCTCTTAGGGAGTGATCATTTTTTAACAAGAGGGGGGGGGGGGCAAACAAATTTAGACCCCTCTTGGGGGGGGTCAAAATAATTTAATCTGTTTTGAGCGAAAATACCTGCGAGCTACTATGCTTCAAAGGGCCCGCTCGTGAGCCGATTTTCGGCCGTAAGGGGGGGGGGGGACAGAATTTTGACCCCTGGACCGGGGGGGGGGGTGTAAAAAATTTCGCACGCTCCGCGCGGACCCCCCATCCCCCCCCTTGTTGTTAAAAAATGATCACTCCCTTAGGTTAAACCTCCAAGGGCCGCATGCTGCTTAATTGTGCTATGATTTTTGTGGTCATGATGCATTCCTGCACCTCTGGCAAGTATAAGGGCTGCATTTATGTATCATGCTGACCCTTCACGAGTGTATGAACCACGTAGGGTATAGGCATGATGCACGAATGCAGCACTGGCGGGTTACTCGCCGGGGCTGCATTCATGCATCACGACGACCAAGGCTGTAATGCATTACCCCACTATGCGGCCCTTAAAGGTTTCAGGACAGACTCTTCTCTCTTGACACTGAGACTGTTGTGATATAATGGAGATCTCAAGTGAACAAAAAAATCGATGGTCTTATTTCAAATCCTGCCATTCATGATGAAATATGACTGTGAAAGGTGAAGTCCTTCATGATTTCTTAGCCACCCTTTCATGATTTCTTGTTTCTTCTTACAGTGTCATAAATTGTCCATGTGTATCTCCTCATCCATGAAAGACAGCCTTCAGCCGATATCTACTCCAGTGACACTTTGATTTTTGATTTTTAATGACTCAGCAGGGATTGTATTCACATTTTCTAGTATATTGAAGTGTTTGAACAGGATACTTCAATTCACACCGCATGGTTTTGGTATGTATGAAAGTAGATGAGCTATATTGCAAAATCAAAATCTGTAAACAGCATAAAACAGGCCTTGCCTTCTCCGACAGTTTCCAGAGTAAAGATATTTTCAAACCAAAACAAAAGAGAAAAAAAAGATTGAAGGTTCTCCTAAATGATTAAAAACTGTCAGGGGACCTACAATATTTTTTTTAAACCCAAAAGGGGGGGGGGGGAGGAGGTCCCGACAGTTTCCAGAGTAAAGATATTTTCAAACAGAAAAAAAAACCAGTAGGAAAGAGAATAAATGTCCTGCCATATGATTCAACCACCGTTCCTGGAATGACCAAGGGCCGTCCCCTACTCCAGATGAATTTGATGCTAACAATATGTTTTAGTAGATATTCAAGAACGGATGAAGAATGCCCAAGAAAGGATTGCATATGTAAGAGGCATTGTGAACAGATGTAAATCAGGGGCGGACTCAAGAATTTGAAAAAAAGGGGGGTTGGGTCTACCAAACACCAAAGTACCGAAAGGTGTCGCGCCAAGACTGACAGGGGACCTAAATTATTGTTTTTTTAAAACCCAAAAGCGGGGGGGGGGGGTCCAGACCGCAAGTACGCCCCGTCCCTGTGGATCCACTCCGGGAGTTGTTTTGCTCTCGGTGATGCTAAAATCGGTCAGGTACTACCAGAATTGTAAAGAACCAGAGTGAAAATCATTATTTTCAATTTTGTCTGTTATGTCAACATTCCTGCTGTATAAGTTTTCTCTCCCACCCCCTGACCTCTCCTAGAACCTCACCTGTCCATAAAGCACAGGCCTACACTGAGCCGTGTTCCGGTGGAGATGGTCTGCAGTGGGTTTGTACTATTACCATACCGGCGTGATTAAGCGCCGGGGCGCTCTTAAATTTGGCAGAGCCTTTAAACCCAATATAGGCGCTTATAAGAGATCCTATTTTAGTGCTTAAGGAACATTTCAAGAGCTCTGCACCCCTGGCACTCTTTCGAAACCGGCGCTCTTTCGAAACCGACGCTTTATCGCGACGGTACGGTAGTGTAAAGGCTTGACACTGTGGTGGTCCGGTCATCCAGGTGACCACGTGACCAAACACTACATAGAGGTAGTTCCCACAATAAGCACCAGGCCTATCCTGGAGCCATCTAGTGTCTGCTGTGTACACTACCTCTATGTAGTGTTTAGTCACATGGTCACCTAGATGACCGGACCACCACAGCGTCAGGCCTTTACACTAATACTACCAACCCACTGCAGACCATCTCCACCAGAACACGGCTCAGTCTAGGCCTGTGCTATAAAGGGTCCACAGCATCCAGCCAGTCTCAGGTGTCTGAGCACTCAGTAGATGGCCTTCTGGAGGGTCAACGTTAAACCTGATCCATGCCATCCAGGACTACAGCCTTTACACCTGTGTTACAGTTACACCTTTAATGGCAGCATAGGGCTTTAATTCTACTTATGGACGTTGACAGACTGGTTGTATGCAGCATGCATTCTCAACGGGCTAAGAAGAGCGAGGAATGAGATGGGGGCCCCTCCTCCCTTTCTGTCAGAAGACCACATATATACACTCTAAGAAATGTGTATTGCAGGGACATATATAAATCAACACACTTTTGGTAAAGGGTGGGTAGTGTCAAGTGTGTTACAAAAAAGGGTCTGTTGCAAAAAACGTCTTACAAAGTTTGTAGAGGCTTTCAAATGTCATTTGGTAGGTGGACAAGATGGCTGCTTCCACAAGGGAACCCACTACAGTCTTATATACTGACCTGTCATCTGAGAGTATGTTAGTGGGTACACACACTGCCCCCAGGCCAAAAAAAAGGTTGGTTTCCGGTAACATGGTATGACAGAGCTGACCCGGCTGGTTAGATTTTTTTTTTTTACGTAATTTTTTTTTGCTTTTACTTTTTAGGGGGCCTGTTTTAAAATTTTCACCGTAAAATCCTTAATAATTGTCCGATTTACAAACCGTGAAAACTGGAAAATTTTCTAAAAATAAAATGAAATAGGGGGACCCGGCACTGTTTTGCTAGACCCAGTTGGGTGATCGGAAACATACCTTTTTTTAATTTAGCCCTATCCCCCCCCGCCCTGTACACCAGAGGCCCACCAGTCTGTGTAAACCTGGATCCAGGAGCCACAGGAGGCTGATCCTGGAGCTCAGGTCACCCAGCCCTGGAGGTTACCACCTCATTCCCCAAGTTCATGATGGTCAGAAGTATGGTCTAGATGGTAGAAGCAGCGGTAGTCTTGTGGCAATAGGGGTTTTAAGATGACGCCGTGAACGGCAACTCATACTTGTAGGACAATGCTGAAGAATGGGCTAGACGTTGCCGTACACGTTACAAGTAGGCATATCTTAAACTCCCTAATGTCTTCATTTGGTTGCCGTAGGTTTGGCAATAGTCTCTTCACAGAGATCCAAGCTTTTAAGGGTGACCCTACACATTAATATTCCTATTTGATATTTTGAGCCCATCTGGGACCTGTCAAGAATGACTGACAGAGATTTGAGGATCCTCACCTCGTAGTTATGTCTGGGCATGACCATATACACACCAGTCATCAACTAGATCTGACCAAACGCCGAATAATGGCAGAAAAAAGAAGTCAGATCACTCAGAGCAATATACATTACTGTTGGGCTGTATTGGGCTCTCCTGGGTTGTAGTGGGCTGTATTGGGCTCTCCTGGGTTGTAGTGGGCTGTATTGGGCTCTCCTGGGTTGTAGTGGGCTGTATTGGGCTCTCCTGGCTTGTAGTGGGCTGTAGTGGGCTCTCCTGGGTTGTAGTGGGCTGTATTGGGCTCTCCTGGGCTTATTGGTCTGTATTGGGCTCTACCAGGCTGTATTGGGCTGCATTTGGGCTCTACTGGACTCTATTTGGCTCTACTGGGCTCGTTTGGCTCTATTGGATTTTGACTTGCTGAACAAAAAATGCCATGACAATGGGGCAAATACTTATTCGTTCTTTGCCCTAACTGGAAAGAGAGAGAATGTCAGTCTGATACTTTATACATGTGGGAGGAATATACTACAACTGCAGTGGCTTTCTAGATTTTTAAGGTGAACATAGGTACAAAGCTATGTTGAATATGACATTTCTTGTAAGGCATGTCTACAAGCCAGGGTTTGCACAACCCACCACCTGCATCACCACACTAAACCATCACTCATGTACAGCTGGTAGGACCACAGACAAGTCGTGTACGATGTCAGCACTCAGACATGAAACTTGTGTAGAATACAAAACAAGATGGCGGCTGACAGTACATGAGTGGGGCAGCCTTGTCTACAATAATACACCCAGCTCCTGGGGCGGCTTGTGACAGGAGTCCCATCCTGAGTCTTAGCAGTCTGGTCTCCGGCCGACTTAACCCTTTAAGGACGGCATGATGCCTTAATGCAATATGCCATTGGTCGTCATGATGCATGAATGCAACCCTGGTGAGTAACTTGCCATTGCCGACCCTATGGGGTTGAGACACTCCTGAAGGGTCGGCATGATGCACCAATGCAGCACTGGCGAGTTAGTCACCGGGGCTGCATTGGTGCATCATGACGACAAATCTCATCTTTAAGCTACATGCCACTCTGAAAGAGTCAAGTATGGTGTGATGCATTAAAGTGACATTTGTTATCATGATGCACCAACAGGGTGCTGATGCAGTGCTGTCTTAGTGCATCATGCGGACCCTTAGGGAGTGACTCTAGCATGTAGAGTCTGCATGATGCAGCAATGGCGAGTTACTCGCCATGGCTGTATGAATGCATTATCACAACAATAATGCATTTCACTTTAAAGCGTTATTCGGCCCTTAGAGGGAAAATCTGTAAATATTGACGGCGGAACATATTCAATATCACGGGTGGATTGCTGTTTGACTTTGACTGATCCGTCTTCTTTAAAGTCATATTTCCCCGTCTGTAGTCTTAGCCGTATGTGTGTACCTAGTATATGCAGGTAGCAGGGGTGGAGTCTCGGAAAACTTGGCGAGACCTACTCCTGGGAGGTTGCAATCCTCAAATATAGAAGCTCATTAATATCACACCATTTAAAAAAACAATCCATTAAAAAAGTGTCAGCTTATCCTGTGCTGACTATAACACTCTCAGACATCACAGCTTTACAGTGTTCATTTATGATGGACAATGGATCCTGTAATAAATCTGACCAAAGGTCATTGAGAGTTGCTCCCCCATGAGAGACTTACAATATCCTAATCCCCCCTCCTCCTTATAGCTTCATCAATTCAATTTCTCTTTGTCTGCTTCGGCAAATCCTCTGGTATTGCCACACAGATATAGTCAAGACCAGAAAAGGTCTATCAATAACTTATAGGGGGTCAGTAGGTTGGCCATCTCTCAGAAATACACTTCTCATCTGTTGGCAATGCACTGTCAGTGAGTTTCTTGTCAATACATTACTCAACAACCCATACACATGAAGTTGTGAGTGGCTAGAGGAGAATGAGTAGTGGCAATTTGTTTGAATATGAGCTAAGGGGCTCCCTACTGCCCACATCTAGGAATGTGGGCAGAGAGCATGAAACAGTATGTTATAGTCAAGACCAGAGAATTTGGTGAAGCAGCCAAAGAGAATCTTAGTTGATAAAATTTCAGGGGGTCATTAGGAGAGTGCAACCCTCCCAGGGGGGAGTAACCCTAAATGTCCTGTGGTAATCTTTATCACCTCCAGGGTCCACAATCTGTCATAAATGACCACTGTAAACCTGTGATGTCTGAGACTGAGAGTGTGATTGTCAAAATAGGGTGAGTTGCTCTTAAATTACACTTTAAATGGGGTTGTTTACATGGTGTGAGGTGATGGTATCAGTTGTTAATGAGCTAACACCTAAAATTGAGGATTACGGGGAGTCTCGCCAAATTCTCCGGTCTTGACTCTAGCATTGAGTGTACAAGCAGGTCTGTGAGGGATGAAGGGGGCTGATACCAACCTCACATGTCACATGACATGTCACATGACATGTCACATGACATGTCACATGGACAGGGGCTTGTACCTACCTGAACCCCCCCCCCCCCCCAGCTGCAGCCCCCCCCCCCCTCCTCCACATGACTTCTGGTAGACGTGACCTGTATTCTCTTCAATAGCCATGGATCACCCACCTGAAATGAGAAAATAAAGCCACATTAGTGCTGATGTTAAATTTGTGTGAATATTTGAAAATATGGTTCTCTTTTTGTACATGATTTGTTTTTGTCATCTTGATGCACCACTGCAACACTGTTACTTAACCATGCTGCCCTCAAAGGTTTAATGACTTATAAAACAGCCCACCTGCATTCAAGTATCATGCCAACCCTAAGGGGCTGATACACTCCAAAAAGCATCAGTGATCCACCAATGCCCCACCGCTGAGGTAACCACCATGGCAGCATTGGTACATTATGACAACAAATATTGCATTTTAGTGACATGCCATCCTTAAAGGGTTAAAGGCATGTGGGCATAGTTGATCAGATCAATATTGATTGTTGTCAATATTGGTTCAATGATGATTCAACACTGATTCAATGTTGAACTGAATTTTGTGCCTACTGGGATCATAGCAGCAAACATTGCCTTTAAGCTGCCTTTAAAATGTTAAAAAGTTATAACCCAGTCCTCTACACAGCAGCCCACCGGTCGGTGTGCCTCAGTATGGTGTAGGTGGCTGTCCCTGTGTCTGTCTGTACTGTGCAAACCCGCCTTATTTATGAGAGTCTTTCAGAGCGGCCTAGTGCACTAATGCATTATGCCTTGGTCGTCATGATTCATGAATGCAGCCCTGGCAAGTAACTCGCCGGTGCTGCATTCATGCATCATGTCACTCCCAAAGGGTTGGCATGATGCACAAAAGCAACAACGGCGATCTACTCACAGGGGCTGCATTGGTGCATCATGACGACAAATGTCATCATTTAGCGATATCCGTCTTTACAGGGTTATGAGAGTCTTTCAGACCAGCCACTGCCTCCCTGTGTACACTCTACAACCAAAGCTGGACCTGACACCTCCACTGTGTGTACTGACATAGGATGCCCCCATCTACCCAGTTACCTCAGTCTCTCACACTGTCTCTGCTGCAAGCTGCAGAAAATAGGGTCTCCATCTCTGCACTTATGTATTTTTATATTTAGGAGGATTTCAACCAAGTTTAGTCAAGATCTTATCAAGATTCAACTGAGATTTAGTCAGGATTCAGCTGAGATTGAGCAGTAAAGATAAAAAATTCAGTAGGGATTACTTGGAGATTTATTGGTAATTCATTGGACATTCAGTTGGGATTCAGGGAAGGTTCAGTAGATATTCAAAAGACATGCAGTAGAGATTCAGCACAGATTCAGTAGAGATTCAGTGGAAATTCAGCAAGAATTTGGCCAAAATTGAGCAGAAAATTAAACCACTCAGTCTAGATTCAGCCAAGATTTAGCCAAGATTCAGCCAAGATTCAGCCAAGATTCAGCCAAGATGCAGCCAAGATTCAGCCAGGAATCAGCAAAGATTCAGCCAAGATTCAGCCGAGAATCAGTCAAGATTCAGCCAAGAATCAGCCAAGAATCAGCCAAGATTCAGCCAAGATTCAGTGGACCCTCTGTAAGAAGAGTGTGTTGTTGCGTCACTGACACCGGTGGGCAGCTCCCACACATGACACACCTTGTGTTCAGCCACTCACCAATATTTGTACAGCCACAAATCTCCCAGTCAGGAGGACCCAGTCACCCCATGTTGTCCTGCATGGAGCTGCAGGTTTTATCTGTGGGTGACTTGTTGTGGCCACTGGTGGCTGCTAGGGAGTGGTCATTTTTTAACAACAGGGGGGGGGGGGTTGGTGGATTTGGGGGGGGACCAAAAAGATTTGGACCCCTTGAAGGGGGGGGGACCAAAAAAATTTGGACCCCTCTTGAGGGGGGGACCAAAAAAATTGCACCTTTTTTTAGCGAAAAAGCCCGCGCGTTACTAAAGCTCAAAGGGGTCGGCCGCGCTCAATTTCAACTTGCCTGAGGGGGGGGACCAAAAAATGTTTGACCTCTCCCATGGGGGGGACCAAAAAAATTTCAACCTGCTCACGCGAAAATCCACCAACCCCCCCTGTTCTTAAAAAATGACCACTCCCTTAGGTTCTGCCAAAGGCCAAATAAAATCTTTTTGTTTCAGGTCACCGACCATATTGTTAACACAGGGCCGAATAGAACATATCTTCTTTAATGCAATTTGAAGAAATTTGCATATCTTAACATTTTTTTGGTCAATTTTAGGTTTTATACAGATGAGATAAAATCCAACCTTCTAACCCCAGACAAGTGACCTGAAACATATCTTTTTTAAAATTTGGTCAAACTGAAGGATCTGATTTCAAGTGGTGTAAATGTGTATGTAGGAAGGGAAATGGTGGCAGGAGAAGGATAATGCAGTCAATCTAACGTTATAGTCTGACTTAGTCTTTTTAGTTCCAGGGGGAGCCACTGAGTGGTCATCACAGGTGGGACCAACTAGTGGTATACAAATACAACACACCAATGATGGACCTAGGTTAGCCACTACTGACTGACCTCTTGGTCATTTTTGAATATAACTTTGCCATTGTGACTAACACTCATATGACCAACCTGGGTTAGTCTGTACTGACTAACCCTTTCAAACTATAGATTTTCAGTGCACCACAGCCCACCATACCAGCCCCAGTCTGCCCCTACATGTATGCTGTATACTGGGGGCTTACAATAATTGCCACTTGTTGACTCTGGGATCTAAATCCCATCTCGCTACTCTATACAGAACCTCCTGTCTGGATCCCTGCTGTGTACACACTGTATGGACTCCATATAGCAGGCCTACTTGTTTTGGTGCAATGGGATTTTGGGATAACCATTCCCCTACTTTTTGTTTGACTTAAGATATTTGAAAACAGGGGCAGACACTAACATGCTAGACCATGGGCCACCCTGCCCATAGCCTGAGAAAGTTGTGGGCCTGGAGGTAAAACTGTGGGGACTGAGATTTTACTATCTATATAGCGAATATAGCTACACACTTCACAGAGAAATCTACTGCCCCTGATCACAACTATATCCAGTTAATCCATTAGGGACGGCATGTCGATAAAAGATGACATTTGTTGTCATAATGCACCAATGCGGCCCTGTGAGTAACTCTCTAGTGCTGTATTGGTGCATCATCCCAACCCTTTGAAAGTGTCTCAACCCCATATGGTTGACATGATGCTTGAATGCAGCACTGGCTATTGTCTCGCCAGAGCTGCATTCATGCATCATGACGACCAAAAGCATGATCCATTAATGTAATATGCCATCCTTAAAGTGACATGGTCCGATTTTTTCCAAATTTTAAATCCACTCAAATGTGTTCCAAATGCTAGCACAATGTCATATTAGGAGGATAAGGAACAAAACAATGTCAATTATGGACAATAGGATCCCATTTAGAGGGCCAAACATGGCCCAGGTACAGTATTTTACAGTGTATTTACAATGGGGGAATTATAGCGTGCACTCCAAAAGTCTTAAATTGGGCATAAAACTGAAGATTGACTGAATTCTAAGCTGAATTATGGGGAATATTATTAAATAAAATAGGTAGGACATGTAGTATGGCCATATTGGACATTCTTGTTCATTTTTAACAAAATTGATTTTTGAGCCCTAATCATCAGACCATGTCATTTTAATTCATTAAACAAAGGGTTATATGTGGTTTCAGGCCTGGACCCACAAGTACTGGGCCATTGGCTCCTGGGCCAGCATTAGTGTCGACCACTGTTTTATGGATAGAACAACTGATTTTCAATATCAATAAAACACACATAATGACATGATGTTATGGCTGTGTCTCACGACCTTTTTAAAACGCCTGTTTTCTGACACCTGGTCAGAGACGGCACCCGGTCAGAGACGGCACCCGATCAGAGACAAAAACATTGGCTCAAGGTCGTGAGACACAGCCTTATACCTCCTCTTTCTTTATTTATTACAGAAGCCTAAACCCACAGACAGAGTACTGCCATCCTGAACCACAATACCGACCAATCAGGACACAGTGACAGACCAACAAAAGACCCTTACAAAATGGAGAAATGAAGAAAAACCCTCTCCAGGGGAAAACCCCCTAATTGGCACCACCAAGACGTAGGGGCTGTCTGTTTTTGGGAGTTTTTTTTAGGATAACAAACGAGAATTGGGCCCTTTTTTTCTTTCATCAATTTCCCCTTTTAAGTAAATCCAGTAATGACTGACCATAAATGGGTTGGGTTAAAACAACAATTTGAATAACTGAAGGATAAAAAAGGATCGAAGAAAGAAAAACCCTGATTTCTTAAACCATTCATCTTCCAATATTACCCCTACCTTAAAGAAGAATCGGTCACTTTAACTGGTTTATTTATTGTTGTCCTTTTGTCTTTTTTGTCTTTATAACATTAAGGGAGCAGTCATTTTTTAGACAACAGATTGGGGGAGGGGAATTTGGTGGATGTCTGAGCATGCGCACCGTCCCCACTCTCCCAGCACAATCTTAAATAAGACTCTGCTCCAAGCCCAGGACTACAGAAATCTTCCGTTGAAGAAGGGAGGAATACGGTACTACTTGCTTGCTCTCCTATCCGCACCACACTGTGCACTGGTGCAGTGTGCCGACAAGAAAAAAAGGTTCACAAGGATATGTTAAATTTTAACCATAAAAACGTGACCAATGCTTAGAACTGTAAATCTTAATATGTAAATCTTAATAAGTCTTTTAGATATTTGGGTCAATCTATAGTTGCATAAATCAGTATCTTAAAAGCATGACGTAGTTAAGTTTTCAGCGTGATCCGACGGTTTTGACAGAGAAAATACAAACGAATAAGAGTCTGTGCTTGGAGATTGTAACAATCCGAATTCTCGGCCTACTCTCAGATGGGTTCAAACTGATCAGGGCCGACCCTTTTAGCTATAGTAACATGCTGACCTTTTCCCGAAAAAGGGGTGGACGTGATCGCCCCCCCCCCCCCCCAAAAAAAAAAGAAAATCTCATTTGGTCCCTCCACTCTGAAGGGGCCCAATTTGTGAGAGGTAAGAAATGATAATCTTGTGTATTGTATACATAGGGTCTTAGCAAATCTCTTATTTTTATTGGGAGGGTGGGTGGGGGATGGATATTCAGACCCTGATCCTCGGCGATGTCTTCTTTTTTCCCTCTTTTATTTCCTGGGGGGGGGGGGGAGGAGAAGGGAAGGCTCCCCCACCATCCCCTACTCCACTTACCGACCTACTGGTGGTTCTCTCTTGTTTCAACGGGCGGATTGCATGGTCAGCTTGGTCAAATGTAAAATTAATGCAATACACCACATTAAATACCGATTCTGAACTGAAAATAACGAAGATCTTTTCATGATGAAAAATCCTGTACAAAAGTTAATTATTAATTGTCAAGTAAAGTGCATAATTATTCCACCTTTGTCCCTTCAAATAGATAACTAATTGTATCATCAACATTCAAAGTAAAGGACAATCCAACAATGCAGGAGTTATTTGGACGTGAATTGCACTCGGACAACAAACTAACACAGTACGGTCCAACACTAACGGAATCCACTTAATCCATCAAAAAGGCAGAAAAACTAATAATTACCCCCTCCCCCCCTCCCCCCCCCATTACTTCACGCCTGGTGATCATCAGACCGACATGACCCCGACGCGCATGCGCAGACGAGGTCATTAGGATGAATAGTCATTAATGAGAGTTAACTACTAGGGAATTAACATAAGGAGTGTTTACACTTAGTAGTATGTTAGGACAATCTGTTTGGCCCTGATCTGATAAAATATATGGACTTTATTTCAATTGTGGACTTTCCACTTTCCCTTGGAGGGCGTGATACTTGGAATCACGATAAACACGCTTATACCACAGCAGGCACGGAGGACAAAGCATTTCACACCTCTTGTATACTGTATACAGCTAGTGGTATAAAGTAGTTATAGGACTAGTACCAATCTGTAGGAGGTTTCAGTAAATCAGCCTATAAGGCTCCTTCACTGTATTTCGCGTACAGATTGGTACACGGCGGGGCAGGTTATATATGCTGCTTATAACATATATTGTGAGACCAAAGTAACACGCTTTCAACAGCAAGGACATTCTTGTCATTGATAATGGTCATATATTTGCAAATTCTTAACTGAAACCACCTAACAATCTCAATTGTTTCTCTTTCATTACCGGTAATGAAACCATACTCAGACTGCCTTTTTTTCAGGGGAGAGCAAATAGTTGTGGATCCCCCGGCCCCTGAGCAGGTCTCCCCCCCCCCCCCCGGTCCCCGCTGGGTACACACCCCGGGGCACTCACTGCACCTATTGTCGCCCACCACCCTGACCGGAAGTGGCCCTGTGCGCATGTGTAGAGGTTGCTGAGCACCACGTGACCTGGGGAGCCGCTCGTGAGTGGCCTACACTGGGTGGGTGTAGGGGGGGGGTGGGAGGTGGGAGGTGGGGGGGGATACGGCAAGGTGTATTGGAATTGGCAGTTTTTAAAGCAGAACGCCCGATTGTGACATATTATATTGTGTTGTAAAATGGCTGGGGTAAGCGGCATCTTGAATAACTTATAATAAGTGTGTGTCTTGTATAAGTGCCAGACATACAATGGTAATAAGATCTATAACGACGCGGGAATAAATAAATGAAATAAAGCGACAAGGCCAAAATCTTTCAGAATTTTGATCCAGTAACTCTTTGGCAGTACTGCATTGGTGCTTCTTTTCAGAAGTGCTTCAACGCCCATATATATATAGGGGCAGCATGATGCTAATCACCAGGACTACATTTATGTATATATGGCAGTAAATTGGCTGCTCTTCTTTGACTGTTGCTGGACGGGTAGCAAAAGCTTTTAAAGCAGAATGCTGGCCTTACAGGTCCGTAACTAGAGGGCGTTCTTCAGTTCGAACGAACCCCCCCACAGGCCTGATGGACCGAGTTCCACTCTAGCTGGCCTGGAAGTAGAGATAATTTGCTACATGTCAGTTTTCGCGGCTTGTAAATTGGACAGTTATTATTATCTTGAGAGAGTGAACCGTAAAAGGATGGTCCTTTTTGTTATATGGCTCATTTGAACTATAGTCATGAATACAAATTAAGTCATTTTTTGCATATTTCTTGGGTGAAAATCCAGCAAGTTCCACCATTGAATTGATCTAGTTCCACCTTATCAAAAAACGAACCTCCCCGCGAAGAGGGCTAGTTACGGCCCTGCTTTAAATGGTTAAGGGCCAGTGGCAGTCAGTTAGCAGAACCCCCTGTAGGTGGCGCAGTGGTGGGGTCAGTGCAGGGTGAGTGTCATCAACCTGTTAAGGATGGCATCATGCCTTAATGTATCATTCCATCCGTCGTCATGATGCATGAATGCAGCCCTGGTGAGTAACTCGCCAGGACTGCATTCAAGCACAGTGCAGACCCTACAGGGTTGAGACACTCCCAAAGGGTCAGCATGATGCACCGATGCAGTACTGGCTGGTTACTTGCCGAAGCTGCATTGATGCATCATGACAACAAATGTAATGTTTTAGCAGCATGCAGTCCTTAAAGGTTTAATGTAATGGAGTTCTTGAGTTCAGTTCAGGTAACTAAGTTAAAGCTTTATTAGATTCACAGATACACCCTGGGCTGAACCAGTGCCTCTGTAGCCCCGGCCATAGACTGGGATGAGGGGAGGGAGAGTGGTAGTCGGACCTTCTGCACAGGGTGAGGGAGTTCTCGTCATTGCATTTATTTTGAAATTAAATGAAATGAATTTTAAATCTATACACACCACTCAAGATTTCTAGATGTACCACTATTAATACCATATTGTGTTCACTTTCATACACAGGACGATGCAAACTATAATTATATACTACACTACTCCAGGGGAGGGGGCGGGGGCTTTCCTTCAAAAATGTGTTGGCTTCTCTCTTCCTCGAAGGCCAATTGTAGCATATATAACACATTTGACGTTGCAATCTTAACCACTGGACATTATGTACCTGTTCGGCCAAACTGGTGAACGACGGAAACCAGCGTTTCTTTACCCAAATGCTGCCTGTACCAGTTTAACAAATCAAACCAAATCAAAGAATGGTTTAAATCTATGCTCCCAGCCCGAAGCAATACCCCCCCCCCCTAATTCAAGCTTCATGACGACCCTATGTGGTTGATACACTCCCGAGGGGTTGGCATGATGCATGAATACAGCCCTGGTGAGTAACTCGCCAGGTGTTAAAGAGTTAAACCACCCACCCCTCCCCAATGCCCCTCCCCTTTGTCCGTGTGCAGTCACGTGTGACGGCACTAAGGGACGTTCCCCACCCTGTGTGAGCGGTAACCATGGTAACCAGGGGGCGTCCCCAGGCAGCCATTGGGGAGGGGGTTGTCATGGAAACAATGCTGCATTATGGGACTGCTGCTTCAATGTGCTGTTGGCTGAGATGTGGTTTTCAATTTGAGACCAAAGTTTAATTTTTGTTTCTTGAAAATTAACTATGCTTAGGAATTAAATCTACTGACTATTCTATGGATACCCAGTTTATCAGAGATGTCCATTTTGGGCTGGCCTGTGCTGTGTCTCTATGTGTGAGGCCAAATTAACAACTTTACTTCATAAGAACCACTATACCGTACACTATTGGGGACCATACTTATTCCATGTATCCCTTTCCTTTCCCTTTCTTGAGAGAAGACGGTCTTTGAAATTAAAGTAAGATTATCGTATTTTGTGTGTGTTGAAAATATATCTAGATCTCCTGGATATCCAGTCCCCTGACACAATTGCTCCCTTTATTGGCCTAGTGTAGGGAGACTTCCCACCCAAAGTGAACACCAGTTAGATGTACTTAAATGGGTGCTTGTATCAAAGGCAGCTCTCCTTTTGAGGATTAAGTGGTCGGGCTTTGAGGATTATATGAAGGGAAATTAAAAAGTGATTATTTCTGAAGCTGTGTGGATAATGAATGTGCTGTGGTGGTGAGTGAACAGATTGAGGGCTGTGAATAACTCCCTATATTGACCCTTTAAGGACGGCATAATGCTTTAATGCATCATGCCCTTGGTCGTCATGCTGCATGAATGCAGCCCTGGCTAGTAACTCACCAGTGCTGCATTCAAGCATCATGCTGACCCTACTGGGTTGATACACCCCGAAGGGTCGGTATGATGCACCAATGCAGCGCTGGTGAGTTACTCGCCAGAGCTGCATTGGTGCATCATGACGATGTATGTCATATTTTAATGACATCTGTCCTCAAAGGGTTCACTATGGATAGCTGCAGACAAAACGGACATAACATGGACAGATTGTGTTCTATATGGCAATATAGTGGCAGAATGCTCTATTGATATTTTCCCTTTACCAGTGTTATGCACACAGGCATTTACGGGGGGTAAAATAATTATAAAAGAAGTATTTTTCCTTTCTATTCACAAGAAAAAAAGATGCCAGAATGTTGTTTTTATCGTTGAAGAATAGTTCCTGAGGTTAAAATTATATTTATTCTAAATTATGATAGTCTTGAATAATTCAGTGTTTTTTCAACGTTGACTTTTATATCATAGATATGTATATATGGTGAGGGTGAACAAAATAGTAAGAATTAGCAAAAAGGATGGGGTAGCTTTGTACAATGTACAGGAAGACTAAATCTGTAAACATATTTTTAAACATGTAACCAAGCGAATAAAACCACCTGCATTGCACCTTAAATACCTTAGTTTCCTCATGATTGATCAGATACAAAAAAAAAGAGAATAAAGAGTGGGAGTCAAAAGGTCATTCCCCCTTTCTTAGTGTAGCGCGGTCATCAGTTGGCCTTACCACAACAAATGCAGAATCCACTACTCCCTGGAGCACACACTTGGTGATTTTTAACCCCTCCAGGATGGCATCATGCATGAATGCATCACACCCTTGATAGTCATGATGCATGAATGCAGCCCTTGTAAGTAACTTACCAGTTCTGCATTTATGCATCATGTCGACCCTACATGGTTCAGACACGCCTGAACGGTCGGCACGATGCACTGATAAATCACCGGCGAGTAAATCACATAATGACAAATGTCATCTTTTAGCGACATGCGTCCTTAAAAGTTAAAGGGTTGATGTGACGCACAGAGCCGTGTCCCATTCTCTGCCAACACTAACACCATTACAGGGGGGGGGGGGGCAAGATGGCCGCCACTATAGACCAATTTAGCAATAAAGGGTGACTTTTCAGAAAGGTTGTTGAGGTTTTTGAACACATTTGAAGCGTGACCAACAGGTACAGGAATATAACCCCAAAATCCTGCATTCTGATATATACCATTTGAAAAAGAATTATCCTTTGAATGTCATGATATGAAATGTTTGCAAATATGCCATTACACAACTTCATTATGAAAATGTCACCCTTTCTTGTTAGATTGGTCTATACCACCCCGACAGGGAGAGATGGCATCTGTGACATCCACAGTATCAGGGTGCTATTTGTTTTGAATGATATTTGATTATATCTCCATGTTGGTTATTTTGGCGATGTGTCAATCAGTTATGTTTTTAATTTTTCTCCCACCCTAAAGAGGGTTTTAGAATTATTTTTTGTTGTGTCAATCAGGGCATCAATGCAGGAATAAAGGATAAAGCAAATAGTCACATGTGCACTATAATAGTATTACGGTCGAATATTACAATCTAAAAATCCTAATTAACTGTGCATCACCTACCCTTTGTTGAAAACTTACTTATTCTAATTCTGATGACAAAAGTATTTGATGTCACTTGTTTAATCGTGGACCACCTTGTCGGGCTATCGCTTGCTGTATCAGTTATACGGATAGTGTACCACAATAACATGAAATGTAAACAAAGCAATCAGAAGTGTCAGCAATCATAAATTTGGCAGGCTTGACGACCACATGTTTTTTTTGATTGTTGCATTCTGAAATATTATTCATGGATAAATACACATTGCAAAAAAAGAAGAAAGAAGTCTGAAATGTACTCAGAGATTTTTTTTATACACATAGCCTATCTAGTTTGTTCGAAAATTAGAATTGACCCTCTTGGAGTTTTCGCATCTTTTCGCTATAATATGATAACACTGAAAGGAAAACATATCCAAACCCCTACTCCCCCCCCCCCTCAGGGTAGGCTCCCATCAGCAGATGGGGGACTGATGTTAGCAGACGACAATCGGACACAGGGACGCTGACCGCTGTGGACGCCCCTGACGACGGCCCTTTAAGGATGGCATGATGCCCCAGGGCTTCTATAGCTCTTTTGTTGTCCTACTGCACCGACGCAGCGCTGGAGAGTACCTCACCAGTGTTGCAATGGTGCATCATGATGACCCTGTGAGAGTGTATCAACCCTGTGAGGTAGGGATGATGAATGGATGCAGCCCTGGGGAGTTACTCACCAGGGCTGTTTTAATGCATCATTGTGACAAAAGGGCGTAATAAATTGAGGTCCTATGCTGCCCTTAGAGAGTGAAAGTGGCACTCTCACCTAGCATATCCCGCTCAAAAATTCTAGTTCTGTTCTAGTGTACTATGTGGTTAAGTGCGAGTGGTGAGAATGTCCCTTTAACCCTTTAAGAACGACATGATGCTGTAAGGCTTCATGTGCTTTTGTTGGCATAATATACCACCAGAACTGCTTAGGCCAAAAAAAAGAAGTTTGTTTCAGGTAACATGGGCAGAAAATGTAGGGTCGGTAAGTCGAATTTCTTTTTTTCCCTTTTTTTTTTAAACATGGAAGTACTAGCCGGCTAGTCCAAAGACCCTAAAGTTGACCAACAAAATGGTAAAAATACGGAAATCTCTTCAAAATTGCATAAAAAAACGTAGGGTCGGCCCTGTTTTGATAGGGTCGGTCGGGTGACCTGAAACAACCTTTTTTTTTTGCCTGACATACACCATGACAACAAAAGGGCATTGGGCATTAAAGCCCTCTGCTGCCCTTAGAGGGTTAGTTCCTGCCCCTGCCCCTAGGGGCCGCTAGCGGTCAGTACTCTACATGCTAATCTGACCATTGTTTGAGTGGTCAGCGTCCGACCCAGCTGCACCCCGACCACAACAAGGCTGAAGGGGCCTGCAACTCACCCTATTATCACCCACTCAGAAACGGACACATCTCTGACACTTATGGCTCTAAAGTCCACAATTTTGATTATTTCTTTCAGAAATTTGCATTGGTGATGCTCCTATGTACTGTCTGGCATGTCTCAGCGAAACACACTTTTTGAAACTGAACAACAAGGCTAAAGGGGCCTGCCAGGTACCCCATTATCGGTCACTGAAATGGCTCCAAAGTTATGGCTCTAAAGTCCACAATTTTGATTATTTCTTTCAAGAATTTGAAATGGTTTTACTACCATGTGCTGTTATTCTTTCTCAGTGAAGTTCTTCTTTTGGCATCTGAGTAAAAAATTATATTGATTTAAGAATTTGAGCGCACATTGACCACAACAAAATAATCAGAAATGTGCAAAAATCTAACAGTTCTTACTTTAGAATCAATGCTTTTGATTATTTCTTTCCTAATTGAGTTTGTAATCTTCACATATGTACTCTTCATAACTTTCAGTGAGGTTTTCGTTGGGTTCTGACCCTGGGGGTTCTGAGTGAAATTCATCACTGACCACAACAGACATGTTGAAGGGGTCTGTAATCAACCCCATTATCGCCCAGTCAGAAATGTCCGACAAATCTTAATTTAGAAACCCACAATTCTGATCATGTCTTTTCAAATTTGAATCGGATATCCTCACAGGCACTACCCAACCTAGAACCACAGAGGGAGCCCAACCCAATTATCGCCCACTCAGAAATCTTCAAATGTCTGACAATTCTTAATTTAGAATCTACAATTTTGATCTTTTCTTGCCAGAGCTTGAGGATGTTATTCTTCAAGGCCCAATCAATAAATGTCAGTGGAACTTTTTGTTGGCATTCGTGTATAAATGATTGAAAGTCCTGAAGGGAAATAATTGGGATAAAAGTGTGGATTTAGCCTGGGGCGTGGTCCTGCTCTAACAGAGAGTTGTGTGTAGTAGTGAGTAGTGGGGGGGGGGCTGGGGGTAGGGACCCCTGCCCTGCACCTTAGATGTTAAGGGTTAGCCCTTTGATGAAGGCATGTTGTTAAAAGGTGACATTTGTCGTCATGATGCACTATTGCAGCTCTGTCGAGTGATTTGCTAAGGCATTCATGCATCATATCGCTCTAATAAAGGGACTGATACACTCATGAAGGCATGGTATGATGCACCAATGCAGCACAAGCGAGTTACTCGCCAGGGCTACTTAGGTGCATCATGATGACAAATGTTGTTTTTAGCGACATGCTGTCCTTGAAGTGTTAAATGCTAAAACAGTAGCTTTGTAGCAGGTGACTGGGTCCTACATCATTCTACTTTTACTTTCCCGTACTAAGTTTTTTTTCATGATCTAGAGAGATTTTATTGTATCAACCACGTAGGCAAAAGTAATTACCTCCAGATATAGAACTAGTCATGAAATCAATTCAACCTACCCTAAAGCTTCTGGCCATGCTGCCTCAAACACCTTATTCATGGGGTAAGGGAGGGAAGGGTGCTGCCCTAGTGTCCCTTCTCTCACCCCTACTTCCCTTTAACCATTTAAGGGCAGCATGATTCCTAAAGGAGTCATGTCACTTTGTCATCATGATGCAGCAATGTATGCACGGCGAGTAACCCGCCAGCACCTATAGGAGTGTATCAGCCCAAAGGGTAGTCATGATGCATGACTGCACAAGGCTGCATTCATGCATCATGACAACAGAGGGGTATAATGCATTAACTATATGGACCTTAAAGGGTTAGTCCTAGCCCCTCCCCCTGCCCCTCCCCCCTCCCAGATCTTCACCCTGGTCTTTGTACCTGACCACGTGGACAGCAGACAACTACACTCTCAATACACCCCCACCATCAAAGGGGGCTTCCTGATACCTTAACTCTTTAAGGGTTGCATACTGCTTTAATGCATCATGCGCTTGGTCGTCATGATGCACTAATGCAGAATGGTGAGTTACTCACCAGTGCTGCACTCATGCATCATGCCGATCCCAAATCATGTCTTATACATTTTTGAAGGCTCAGCATTGATGCTTGAATGCACCCCTGATGAGTTACTCGCCAGGACTGCATTTATACATCATGACGACCAAGGGCATGATGCATTAAATGACTATGTGGCCCTTGAAGTGTCAAATAGACTCCTCTTCAAACAACACTATCAAAGGCAGGCTCCTGACCCTTTAATCTCACACAGGGGGAGGGACAGGGGGGGGGGGGAGTTGCAGACCCCTAAACACCACCAACACATTGGTATCTCTATAGCAGATGACATTTAGGACTAACATTTAGATTTTTTTTAAATCAATTTTTTGGTGGAACTGATTTATTTTGGTCGAAATTAAAGAAGATTAGGAATGAAATTTTTGATTATTGAAAAGAAATACCAAATTTATTTGATCTGTGAAAACCAAGCAATACTTTCTTAGCATCTAAATCCTACTTCTGTAGAACAGATGATTTTGAGGTCATTTCAAAGCTGGAGTCTACTTTCAGGTATGAATTAAGTTAACTAAAATAGATCCAAAGGGAACAGGAGCAAGGGATGAACATCAACATGGGTTATAGTGTGGATGTAATGGGGTAGGGGGTTGTGTGTGTGTGTGTGTGTGTGTGTGTGTGTGTGTGTGTGTGTGTGTGTGTGTGTGTGTGTGTGTGTGTGTGAGTGTGTGTGTGTTGGTAGGGGGGGGCTGACAAGGGGGTGCGGGGGTAAAAGGCATGACCGTGTCTTTGAAGGCTTAGACTCAGAGTCAGTTTGGTGCAGCTTTTTAACACTGAATAAAACTGGGCGTGGCGTCAGGTGCTTTAACACTTTAAGGGTGGCATGATGCACTTAGGCATCATGCCCTTGGTCGTCATGATGCATGAATGCAGCCCTGGTGAGTAACTCACCAGTGCTGCATTCAACATCATGCAGACCTAACGGGGTCGAGCCACTCCTAAAGGGTCGGTATGATGCCCCATGCAGCACCGGCGAGTTACTCTCCGGGGCTACATTGGTGCATGATGACAAGAAATGTCCTCAAAGGGTTAACCCTTTTAGGATGGCATGATGCATGAAAACAGCATTTGTCATGATGCACCAACTCAGTGCAGGTGAGTTACTCCTTGACCTGTCGGGAGTGAATCATCTTAATGCATAGGATCAACCTGATGCATACATGCAGCCCAGGCTTCATGCATGCATCATGCAGATCATGCATACACCATGTCAACAGAAAGGGGTAATAAATTAAAGCACTATGCAGCCCTTAGAGGGTCAGAGAGCAGTATGGATTACAATGTGTGAATTCAATTAAATATTTATCTGTGAGACACAGAATATTGTGAATAATTTAGGATGTAATCCCTAGAAAAGGGGATTTAAGAATCAGGCTCAAATTTGAGAAACGACAGACAGCTATTTTATATTTTTGTCTCCCAGGGAATCCAGTCAATTGCAAGCAAAGACATGAACTACATTTCCGAATGAAATCAGAAGCAACAAAAATATCCAATGGTCCTTTAACGTTTTTGAATGACATTAATTTGACATCATATATATATATATATCTTTGAAAATAAAAACATGTTTAAACAATGTACAAAAGTAAATAATTGCATTATATATATGGAAAACGTTAAATCAGTATTTTATAGATTTGGTAACTGTTTGAATGGCATCAGCCCCCCCCCCCCCCCAATCAAACACACACTCACACACACTTTTAAGTGTTCATGCCAGGAACTGGGGACTAGGGATCTGTGGTGGTAACGGGGGACCGTGCTATTCAACAGGCTGAGGAGCTCTGCAACACTACTGGTTGCATTGTTTTGACTTCGAGAAATGTGATGTCCCTCACATGAGTGGCTTGATTGATTACTTGTATGTCTGGCATAGCATCGGGAATTCCACATGGAACTGGGTACTCGGCAGCCTTCTGTGTGTGTGGACCATTTCGGTCAAGTTCCCAGTTAATTTTCAAGTCCCCAGTTTCCAGGTCATTTCCTAATGTGACTCCCCAGGTATGGGCAAAAACTACCCCCGATATTCTCCCCATTATCTCCGCCTCAAATTACACAATATTTTCATCAATGAGCCATCCTGTTGTACTCCCCCCTCCCCCTCCCTGTTTACCCTATACCCCCTGAGTACATCATTGTGAGTTGGGGTTTACCCCTGTTTGCTGCACGGGATGTGGTCCTATAGTCCCCATATTGGTGTAAGATGAGATAGATACACCCCCCTCCCCACACACACACCCCTATTGTAACTGGGCCAAACAAAAAGGCATTTTTCAAGTCGAAAGGCTAACCATCGATTTCTTTCACCAATTTCTTTTGATACATTTTCACATTTTCTGATATGTTTAAAAATCGAATTGTAGATCTGACACTATTCACAGTTTCTCTGTGACTTGCCTGTCAAAAATGAGGTTAGAAATGTCATTTCCTGTCGATTTAAATTGATGTTCACCTTTTGATTTTGGCCTCGACCCCCCCCCCCCCCACACCCCCTGCCCCCTTAACCCCCCCATTGTGAAGGGTACTATGCAGGTCGTTCTGCCACTGTTCTCGCCCTTTAAGGGCCACATAATGAGTTAATGCAGCATGCCCATTTGTAGTTATTACGCCTGAATGCAGCCCTGGTGAGTAACTCGCAAGGGCTGCATTTATACATCGTGAAGACCCC